>SEYY01022406.1:110000-115000 GCA_009176605.1 Armadillidium nasatum
GAGAGAGAGAGAGAGAGAGAGAGAGAGAGAGAGAGAGAGAGAGAGAGAGAGAGAGAGAGAGAGAGAGAGAGAGAGAGAGAGAGAGAGAGAGAGAGAGAGAGAGAGAGAGAGAGAGAGAGAGAGAGAGAGAGAGAGAGAGAGAGAGAGAGAGAGAGAGAGAGAGAGAGAGAGAGAGAGAGAGAGAGAGAGAGAGAGAGAGAGAGAGAGAGAGAGAGAGAGAGAGAGAGAGAGAGAGAGAGAGAGAGAGAGAGAGAGAGAGAGAGAGAGAGATCCTCGAAATCACTCTTATTTAAAAAAAAAAAGAAATTTACTTGAAGTCTGTACATAGTTTTTATTAAACCTGAGTTAGGATTAACGAAATATACAATTGCTTGTCATTTTTTTTCATACGTTACAAAAAAAAATTTGAAAAAGCTGATTTTTATTATTTGCTATATTAATACGATATATATTTATACTGCAATTAATTTAAATTAACCAAAATCGTTGAATATTAATGAATTATTTAAATAGTAGTGTAAAATTTTGTTGAGCAAATTCGAATTATACAAACTAATTCATATCCTTTGCTAGCTCTTTTTTGCTTTGTTCCTCCCTCAGGTCTGAAGTTTTCTTCTTTGTTATTGTTCTTCATTCCAGGGAGACCCGCGGGTTATTAATTCTCTCTACTAATGCTTTGGGAGTTAATCTGATTCTTTGGTATTAAGATTCTTAAACAAGAATTTAAAAGGATTATATTCTGACCCATTTAAAATATCTATGTTTTTACCGTCTTTTATCCCCTGTTAAAAACTTTGTTCTAATACTAAGTGTGAAGCCTTTATTATCTCAGTTTCTTTGCATTTTCATCTTGTCGCCTAAAAGGGAAGAGGCACTTTACACCGAAGGACGAGGCACTTTACACCGAAATTCGTTTATTAGGCGATGAGAAAATCATAAATTCGAAAATAATCAAGAAACTTAAAATCAAGAGAAAGAAATAAGAGAAAACTTTGAATTTCCTTTTATTAAGTTTTTCTTTCTTGCTTAAAATACTTCATTCAAAGTTTCAAACTTGAACGTTTTCTTATTAACCTAAGTAATATATATATATATATATATATATATATATATATATATATATATATATATATATATATATATATATATATATATATATATATATATATATATATATATATATATATATATATATATATATGTGTGTGTGTTTCTGTGTTTGTTTGTGTGTGTGAAAGGCTGTTGAAAGTGTCGTGCACGTATTTTCTTAGATTTTCGAAGCGTACTACCATTTGTATTCCATGAAAGAAATTTAATTAAAATTACTTTTCTTCTTTGTATTATATTCAGCAAAAATTGCTGTTGATTTAATTGGTTTCATAATATAAAATTAAAAAAAAAAAAAAATCTCGTATTTTTCTCATGTTTAACCTAATGTAGTCTTGAAATCTTCCTTTGTTCTATGAAGATTGTTTTTTTTTTTTTAATTGATCACGTGCTTGAAGGTACTGGTTCTATATGTCATGCGAATCCTTAGAAAAAAAATACTTCCTAGAAAGTTCCCATCCTCGAATAGGGCAGTGCCCTTGAGTTGCGAACTTTTTGTATAAAATAAAATAAGATGATTCACCTACTTTATAACTTATTTAATCGGTTTGTTAGGCTCATTGTCAACTTTTAACTAATCGAATTATGCATGAAAAACACTTTTGTAGGTATTTAACTAATTAAATTATTTAGGGGGGCCTTATGAGGAATCTTCTAATTTTGACAATACTTGAGCTTTCAGGTAGGACACTTTTGGTTTTATTTATATATCAGGATCCTGATCAAGGTTCTGATTTTCTCCTTTCTCTGATAGAAATTTGGTAGGCCTTTGGCCTTTGCCCATAAGAGGAAAAATAAAATAAAATAAAATTTAAAAAAAAAAAAGTAATATAAATAACTATTTCAGCAACGTATATAACTTTTTTCTCTCTCCTCTTTTAATAGCCCTGTCCTACTTATATTTTACAAAAATTTGAACAATTTTAAATCTGTAATATTTTTTTCGTTTTGACACAGTAAATTGAAATATTTTAATAACTTAAGTCAAGGGGAAAACACGGTGAAATCCTGGTGAAAGTGATTCAAAATAAATCAGACGTTTACTTGAAAATTGTGCTTCCATGTAAATTTTTATGGGTCTGAGGACGACTCAACCATTAAGCATACATATATATATATATATATATATATATATATATATATATATATATATATATATATATATATATATATATATATATATATATATATATATATATATATATATATATATATATATTAAAATTCCCTAGATGAATAATATCTATCATTATTCGTATCGCCTTAAAGACATTACCATAGTGGCTTCTGTATCACATACACACACGCTTATATCCATCTGTCTTGCGTATATATATATATATATATATATATATATATATATATATATATATATATATATATATATATATATATATATATATATATATATATATATATATATATATATATATATATATATATATATATATATAATATATACACATATACTATATATATGTGTGTGTATATATATATATATATATATATATATATATATATATATATATATATATATATATATATATATATATATATATATATATATATATATATATATATATATATATATATATATATATATATACACGACAACACATCCACAGTTGACGCCTTTAGATAAGTCTTCGTGTGTGTATATATATATATATATATATATATATATATATATATATATATATATATATATATATATATATATATATATATATATATATATATATATATATATATATATATATATATATATATATATAGAATACATGGAAAGTATTGGATAGCAAGTGTTTTCTTTTTTACTGTTGCATAAAAAAAAATTTTAATTACAATTTATTATTATTTATGGTCAAAACATGCATAATGTTTATATTTACGGGAAAAAATATTTGTAAAACTGAAGACTAAAATAGGGAATCGAAATTAGAATTTTAACATGGAAATTCACAATAATTTTTAGGTATTACCCATAAATTAAGGGTATTTCAAAATTGTTTGAAAAAGAATTTTTTTTTTTTTCGCTTAGCCGTACTATTAGAACAAAATAAATTTTTTTTATAGAGTCAGAGCAGGAACCGGATGAACAATTTTTCAGTTAAGTCTGGTGGAAAGTCCGAAGCTGCCTAATTTTAAATTGAGGAAATTCATCGCCATACCATTTAGATTGTATGTATGTATATGTGTTTGTGTACAAGTGTATGCATATATCTGTTTGTGTGGACATAGTTATGTTAATATCTGCCTGTTCACTTTCTTTGTATTGATATGGCGATGGACTCACAGTTGGGCCCATTATTTTTCAAATGTTTCTTAGCTCATCATGGGGTCCATTTGTTTGGTACAATATCTTTCTTTTAGGCATTTACTTTATCGCATATTTGGATGACTGCTTCATCATCTTCAAAGACAGACCCCTTTTCTTTAATTTTTGGGCTAAAAATTGGGTTCTAAATCCGTAGAGCTGACCAAATCACTAAAAAATATCCTGGTTTCTGGATACCCACATATATATTTCATTTATTTATTTATGTTTTTTATTTCATCACATCCACTCCTTTTAGCATTTGATTCTTTAAACGAACTATTACCAAAAAGGCTGAGACCCTTCATAGTGTACAATTGCACTTGTGTAGACTGTAATGCCATTTACGTGGTGGACACTTCCATTCATATTGAAATTCGAATCTTTGAACACTCAGGACTCTCGTTTAGAACTGAATTTCCATTTACATATCTCGAAATATCTGCAATCCGTGATCATGCACTTCAACAGGACCACCAGATTTCTAATAATAGTTTTTCAATATTAAATCTTTTGAATCTACCAATGATGGCAGGATTTTGGAATCTTTGCTTATTAACTGTCTAAAACTTTCCATCAAGTACCTTTTGGATTACAATCAGCTTTTATACGGTGTGATATATATATATATATATATATATATATATATATATATATATATATATATATATATATATATATATATATATATATATATATATATATATATATATATATATATATATATATATATATATATATATATATATATATATATAGACACACACACGCATAGCGTTAAGAGTGAATAATGGCTTATGAATTTAAGTTTTGTTGTCTTAGATTAGAAGATTGTGTGCGTATTTATGTTGTAAAATTCCGAAAAGTCCGCACAGTATTTGATATGTTGTAGATGAAAAAGAGGAATTCAGGCATAGAAGGAGGCGAAGGAGAGGGAGAAGCTGGGGGAACCCATGGTTAGATACTCTTTTTATTTTATTATTATTATCATTATTATCATTTTGAGGGAGAAGGAGAGGGAAAGGGGGAAAGGAGAGTAGAGCGGGGGTAATGTTTTGAAGATTTAAAGTGGAAAATTAACGGGAAATAAATGTAGTAAAAAAAGCGCGGTAGATATTGAGTGTTTTATATGCGAATATGTTTAGATAAAGGAAGAGATATTTGACATCCTTTGTTATCTCTAATTTGTCGACCAACTTTAATGAGGAACGAACGAAAGAATGGAAGGAAAATGAAAAGAGGAGAAAAAGTCTTGGGGGGGGGGGGGGGAATTAAAAAATGAGGAAAACCTAAAAAAGATTTGAAGTTGAATATTTTTTTTTCTGGAAACTTTTTTTTTTTTATTGCGTTGCTTTATAAAGATGTTTTCTTTACTTTCTTTAATATTTTTTTCGTATTGCTTTTAAGAATTCTCTCTCTCTCTCTCTCTCTCTCTCTCTCTCTCTCTCTCTCTCTCTCTCTCTCTCTCTCTCTCTCTCTCTCTCTCTCTCTCTCTCTCTCTCTCGGATCTCATCTTTTCTTTCTTCTCTTCTCCTTTATTCTTTTTTGTACTTTTTTCCCTGTTCTTTCTCTTTTT
>SEYY01022406.1:122500-127500 GCA_009176605.1 Armadillidium nasatum
TATATAATAAATATAATTAATAAATAATAATAATATTATATTAATAGTTATATTAATCCAAGAAACTTATGTATAATACATATAATATAATTCATACACATCCAAATCCTAGAGAGATGTGAGTTAATGATAGTAAATACTAGAGATATGCTCTCCTAAATTAGCAATCCCACTCTCATAAATAAAGGACATCAGTAAATTAATCCATAATATAAAAGGCCACATGAACGTCAAAGTAGCCCAAATGATATAAAAAATGATTTTATGAAATAATAAAAGAAGTGTCAGAATCACCGTAAGATAGTAATAGTTATAAATAATAATATCGCATATATTTATAAAGTCAGTAATAATAAGTGGAATATAACGTTTCAGATAATTAATAGTTACGGTACTATTGACTTCATATATATCCTAAGAATAATGTTATTTCTCAAGATATTTATTTATTTGAATAAATGATATCTAATTTATACCGACTCGAATAAACATTAAATTGTAATATATTAGACTGAAATAAAGTCAGTATAAATATTATATTAATATAATTATATTAATATTATTAAGTATAAATTATAGTAATTATAATTATAATTATTATATATTTTTTTTTTTTTTTTTTTTTTTTTTTTTTTTTTTTTTTTTTTTTTTTTTTTTTTTTTTTTATTTTTTTATTTATTAATAATATAAATAATATAATAAATATAATATTATTATATAATATATTAATAATGATGATATGCTACAGTAATAATTTTAATTATAATTATATAATACCAATAAAATTTAAGAAATTTATAATTATAATCTAACATATAATAATAATCCAATTAAATAAATCAAATAGTTCTAAATAATTTACCCAAAATAAAAAAAAGGTATATAAGTAGTGGAAGAATATAATTAGGTAATAAGAATGGTAGAACCTTGAAGTTATTAAATATTTAAGAATATGATAATAATATAAATAAATAAATTGATATATTATTACATATGTATGATCCGGATGATGCCTTGATAAGATAAGATGAAAAAGAATAAAAGGTGAAAATAAAAAGATAGCTAAAATAAAAATGGATGATTTTTAGAAAAAGCTCTACAAGATAGATAAAAGAAACAATGAACTGGTTATAATATGTGGAATAGCTTAAATAAGATACAAAATAATGAAATAGTCATACTAGACAAATAATCGATGCTAATTTATAAAATGAAATCTGCCAGAGAAGAAAATAATTAAATAGAATCATGCTCCTGCCGGCAATAGTTACAAACTTAACATGGTCAAGTTATCTATACCACATGAAATAAATGAACAAATCAACTATACTTATAATTATTAGTTAATCCAAATAATATGATTATAAATCTGATAATAAAAGGAAAATCTGTGATATTAGGCATAGGCGTTACAATAAAAGATATTATTACGGGGGTATTGATTAAAAGTAGATATAGAAAGGAAGCGAAAAGTTAGTATTATTTTAATAATTATATATGATATAAAATAATAAAAATGTGTAGTATATATAATTAATTAAATATCATAATATAAATATAATACAATAAAATATAGAGTGTCAAATAGATTGAAATATGTAAAAATGCATAATAATAAATATAGGTAGTGAGGATTATATAAAAAAGTATAATGATATTATATTACACGG
This sequence comes from Armadillidium nasatum, assembly GCA_009176605.1. Taxonomy (NCBI): domain Eukaryota; kingdom Metazoa; phylum Arthropoda; class Malacostraca; order Isopoda; family Armadillidiidae; genus Armadillidium; species Armadillidium nasatum. The sequence goes on from SEYY01022406.1 coordinate 124,171, forward strand.
ATAATTAAAAATATATATTAAAATAAAAAAAAAAAAAAAAAAAAAAAAAAAAAAAAAAAAAAAAAAAAAAAAAAAAAAAATAATAATAAAAATATATTATATATAACTCCACCACCTCAAATACACTTTTTTTTATTGGTATTATTATACTTAGTAGTAGGTACTGAGTCGGAATAAATAGCTCATCGAATAATAAAAGTTTATCAATCCTAAGATGCTCCCTCCAAGTGTCACTTTGAGAATATAAAGAATAGTGGTATATAAATATAAATTCACCTGAATAAGAATAATAATAAGAATAAAAAGGGAAATAAGTAGCATTACTTTATCATTATTCTTTATGTTTTCCCGTAATGGCCTCAGGTTGGACTCCATAGTAAATATAAACAATCACCCACAGTACCGATTTTGAGAATTAAATGTATCCCCTTTATCGCAAGGTAAGCGGTCCGCCACCATGTACCTTACCAATCTCCATTAATTAAATAATAAAGATAGTAATGAAAGAGTTAAAATATATAAATCAGATAAGATAAGAGTAAGCGAGAGATAGAGTAAAGATGAGATAGATATAAGTATTAAATATAATAGGTATTGAAGATATAAGTAAGAGAGATAGATATAATTAAAATTATAGTAGAGATAAGAGAATGAGAGTGAAAGATGAGAGAAAGAAATTAGAGTAGAACGAAAGAAGAGAGAGATAGAAAAATAGTCGAGTCGATGAGTATGAACCAGGTGAACTTCACCGACAAGCAGTCCAAAAAAAGTGTGAATCATTTAGATAAAATATAAGATGATATTAAAACTTTAGATGATTTCGTAATTTAATTTCAAATGACCTTTATATATTAAACGATATTTTATATGAGACTAATTAATATATAATATATATAAATAAAAAAAAAAAAAAAAAAAAAAAAAAAAAAAAAAAAAATATATATAATATATATATTAATATTAATATATATTATATATATATATATATATAATATATATATATATTACCTAAGTAGTATAATAATGAATCTTTAGTTTGCTCAAGTTAATAATATTCCTTCATCTATGATGTGATTGAGTGAAAATAATTATATAATGTAAAGGTTCTCCCCTAGCATAGCTTCATAAAGATCCACCCATAAGAGTGGAATTATAATATTAAATAAATTCTAATGAGTAATAGAAAGTAATTAACCTTTACCCAGTATTTGTGTATAATAATTTTCATCCGGGATATTTCCTAAGTTTGAAGATATAGCGTATTTATATACTAAATATTTATATATTTTGGAAAAACTTTGAATAAGGCTTAAAAATAAGATCCAAGTGAAAATAATGATGATGGCTTAACCTATTTAAATATAGGTGATCAATAAAATTAAAATAATTAATTAAAAAAGACATAGTATGGAGGAAAGTGATTTGAAGAAGTGGTTGTCCGACGAGAATTAGACTTTAACGAGAATGAAAATAAATAAATGAGGAAATAGGTCAGTGCAGTCTGTGAATCATTGAAGATTCAATTGTATACATTATACGTGATGGTGTGTAAGTTGAAGCTTATCGTAGATCAGAAACCTCTTGCGAAACAGTGTGATAAGATGCCCTACAACGTCAATTATGACAGACAGTTATAAGAGTTTTCATGACATGCAGAAATTTACAAATATGAGCGGAAGAAATTACTTTATCCAGAATGACCGCAAAGCGTGACCTTCACAAATTTGATAAAGTGGATGCTCCCGGTTAATATGGAAACCATCCAGTCCTTTTAACTAAATAAAGTTAATTTCAGCCAACAGACACTTTGAATCAAAATAGCATAGCCCAAGTGAGTATACACTTATTCAAAGAAGGTTGAAATGGAACAGATGTGCACGTCATAAATAATTGATGCTTGTTCCGACTTACTATATAACAAACATAATAATTATCGAATGAAGAAAAAAAACAAGTGGAAAAATCTAAGAGATAAATGGTACCTAAGCGATCCTAGCTTGCGTGGAGAATGAAACTCCCGACAAAGAAAACAATTATAAGAATTACTCCAATAAGAGTGCGACCTGTAATGATACTATATGTATCTCAATATTAATAGTCCCTACAAAAATCCATCTTCATCAAAAAAAAACAGGTAAAAAAAATCATTCGCTTAATTTATATTATAGAGCGATTGTTTATGGAGTTCAAATTTAATATTGTAAATAATAGAGCAATGTGGACACTACGAAATACATTGTCTATAGGTGGATTATCACTACTTTACTCCTTCCGGATCCACATGTAAGTTAGGTGTAATAATACTATGATATAAAATTTCTAAATTTATACTCATAATACACTTACTAATGTTAGGACCTCATATTAACTGCCAACACCATAAATTTATTTTTTTTATATTTAAAATTTACTCTTTGTTATTGTAACAAAGTTTGTTTCTTTAAATAAACTAAGTGTTTCGTTTTAATTATTTTTTTTAACATATATATGATATTTTATATATATTATATTTATTATAAATATAAATAATTCATAAATAAATAAAAAATAAATAATATTAATATTCATGAAATCTAATGAATCTTAGAATCAATATCCGCCATGGATAAGTAGAAGCGGGCTCAATAATTCCATTACTATAATTCAACCCATACGTGTATTCCTTTATATAAAAGCCTAATGATATAAGTCCATAAATCTATATACCTCATGGTATTAACTGTAGTAGACAAGAGCGTAATTGGTAATAATAATAATAAACGGTTTTAAAATCAAAAATATGTTCAATTCTAATTGTGAACTATGGTTTTATTTAAATTACATACAATAAATTAAAAAATATTTGTAATTACATTAATTAAAATTTTAATTCATTGGTAGTGTATAAACTTTGCTTGGTAGCGAAACCCATTAAGGTGAAGTTTTCAATTCCCTGGTGTAATAAATCTCGCCCTACACTCTTGCCGTGTGAGAGAGTTTTTATATCCATAACATATCCCCAATGTAGGTTTAGATATGTAATGACTTGATTAAAGATAATAGTTAATATAAATAATATTTTCACCCTTATTATTGTCTACTAAATTTATAATTCTCCTTTAGTTATATTATTAAATGAAATTTACTTATTATTGAGATTAATCTTCCGGTAATTTTATAAATTATAATGAAGATTCTATATTCCATTATTGATTATACTATAATACTATATCTATCTTACTTCTTATCTCTATCTACATTACTTACTTATCATACTCCTTTATCATATTTCTTATACTCTCTCTCTCTCTCTTTATCTATCTTTTTATCTATCTATATATCTCTCTTTCT
>SEYY01022406.1:135000-137500 GCA_009176605.1 Armadillidium nasatum
ATATTTTTTTTTCTTTAATACAAGCTGATAATAGTTGGTTCTTTACTCCCTCACCATCGATCTTAAATCTAACAGGACGTTTGTGGTTTGCATTATTTTCTGTTTTCTTTTGGGCCTAAAAGATAAACGTCGCTGATGGCTTTTGGTTTCAGTTTAATTTTCAATTTTTGTTCAATGATTTTTGTAAATGTTTGCTTGCAGTCTTCATTATCTTTGCCTTTAGGTAGTCCAGTTCCGCTAATTACCAATGATTTTTTACTTGATCGTGTTGCAATTGTTCTTGAAATTCCTCAAGAGACTGAACTGAGCTCCTGAATTCAGTCAGTTGGGTCTTCGCATGGAAGGAATTTTTCTCATTTTCAAATTTATGTAATTTTGCTTTAAGTTCAGTGATCTCGATGTTTTTTGGCTCTTTAAATTCGTTAAATGCAGTTTGAAGCGTTGAGATTTCTTCCCTAAAAGCTGTGTTAAGAGTTGCGATTTGCTCTTTTAAGTTATTTGTTATAGATAAAAACTCAAAATTTACCGATTCGTTTTGGCTTGAAGTGAGTAGGAGGGATGGGGAAGATTTAGGAGAACTGACTCTCTGTGATGATGTCATTAAATGAAAGATGCTCCCTTTCCTCTTCCCCTCGATATTTTTTTTCTTTTTTCTTTTTTCAATTTTTGCTAATCATAATAATAATAATAATAATAATAATAATAATAATAAAATAATAAAATGTTTTAATAAAAGAAATATAATAATAAAATGTTTAAGTGAGCGTTATTTAAATTAGTAAATTGTTGTGGAGAATGCGCATTGAAAGCTAAATTATTTTTTAGCTCATAAAATTGAGAGACTCTTAAAGGAATAATAATGATGATAATTATATAATAATAATAATAATAATAATAATAATAATAATAATAATAATATATTATTCTTTATTTATTTTAAAGATTGACTTCATTTTTTTTTTTTTTTTAATTTTTATTAATTTATAATATATATATATATATATATATATATATATATATATATATATATATATATATATTATATATATATATATATATATATATATATATATATATATATATATATATATATATATATATATATATATATATATATATATATATATATATATATATATAATACTTGATAATGACTATAAACTTTTTTTTAAAAAATTTTTTTTTAGCAGTCATTCTCTGATTCCAAGAAAATGCGTATTAAACAAAATATAATTTCTTTGTGAAATATACCGTGTGTATATGTATATATATATATATATATATATATATATATATATATATATATATATATATATATATATATATATATATATATATATATATATATATATATATATATATATATATATATATATATATATATATATATATATATATATATATATATATATATATATATATATATATATATATATATATATATATATATATATATATATATATATATATATATATATATATATATATATATATATATATATATATATATATATATATATTATATATATATATAATATATATAACTTGGTTACGCTTCAATAAATACTGGTGGATTCAAACAGATAAACTGTTTTGATTTTAATATGTGAAACAAATGTTGTTCCGCCATTTTCCTATCTTTTTATCCAGATGATATTTTCATTTAGGCTTATTCGTTTATTTTGTGTTCGAATGTTTCTAGGGTGGAGAATATATTCGAGGTTCGATTGTCTTTTTACACTTTCAATTTCGGGACGTTGGTTAAGTTTGATACCCATAGAAATTGAGGAACTTACCTTCTAGTTCAGGCTGGTTGCTTTTTTATTTTTATTTTTTTAGTTTAGAGCTGGACGAAGAACCTTTTCATGCAGTGTGGTTCATGATGTCCTCCTTTTGGTGTGGTGTATTCGGTGAGGTGTTGAACACAATTTGGTCTTTCTGGTACAATGTGGAAAGATGACGGGTGGTGTGGTGCTGTTCAATTACGTGCGGAATATGATTCATCAACACTCGTTTAATTAATGGACAACAGCTAATTCCGGCCGACAGTGTTTGAAAGTTGGCGGTAGCTATTAGACTTTTTCAATCAATCACATATTCATTTGAAATTTTAGTTTCTTTGATATAAGTTTAGAGGCTATGGAATTTTTGCTTCAAAACATGCATAGTGTTACGTATGAATAAATTATTTGACTAAATAACGGATACTGGATGTTTTTTTTTAAGAGAAAATGCAGTTGATTATTAGGATTTTAAAGATTTATGTAAGAAAATTAAAAAGAAAGATTTTTATTAATTATTTTGACTTTTCACTTTCTTCATTAAGTCGACTGACTATTTTCATTGAAAATAGGAAAAATTATTTATAATGTCAAATTGCATCTAAGGACTCTCTCTCTCTCTCTCTCTCTCTCTCTCTCTCTCTCTCTCTCTCTCTCTCTCTCTCTCTCTCTCTCTCTCTCTCTCTCTCTCTCTCTCTCTCTCTCTCTCTCTCTCTCTC
>SEYY01022406.1:150000-155000 GCA_009176605.1 Armadillidium nasatum
GTGTGTTTTTGACGATAGATATATCGATTTCCTGGCCGAAGTATCACCGTTTCGATACCCTGATAGGATACTTCATTGTGTTCATAATTATTATTTATTGACCTTATATATATATATATATATATATATATATATATATATATATATATATATATATATATATATATATATATATATATATATATATATATATATATATATATATATATATATATATATATTTTTTTAATTTATTTATATATGTGTGTGTGTGTGTTTGTGCATGTGTGTGTGTGTTTGTGTGAGTATGTTATACATATTTGATTGTGTTTAATTGCATTTAAAGTAGCATTATAGTGTAATATATTTGAAGCGTCGTCTAATTAAACGTTCATTTTTTTTTTTCTCTTCATAAAAAGAAAGTCGCGATTAAAATGTTTTTCATTTTAAATCCTTCCTAATTAATACTAAAACACACATGTACGTATACTTTATATATATATATATATATATATATATATATATATATATATATATATATATATATATATATATATATATATATATATATATATATATATATATATATATGATCTGCCTATGAAAAGGGTGGGTTGACGCAGATGACAAAATGTTTCTATAGTATTTGATAAATAATGTTTTAAATATTTTCCTTATTTTAAGGATTAATGAATATTACTGAAGTGGTTCGATACTCTGATCTCCTCCCTTTGGAAATTGAATTTTATTGTACTTATATATTCCTTTCAATATATATATATATATATATATATATATATATATATATATATATATATATATATATATATATATATATATATATATATATATATATATATATATATATATATATTATATATATTATATATTATTATATATATGCTTTATTTATACACATCACATCTAATATTTTATCTTATCTCTTAAGGTATTTTTTTAATCTGCATAGTCTCAGTCCTTACTATTCGTTTTCTCGTCTTTGGAAATGCAAAATTTAACTTTTTTACACACACACACACACACACACACACATATATATATATATATATATATATATATATATATATATATATATATATATATATATATAATATATATATATATATATATATATATATATATATATATATATATATATATATATATATATATATCACACACACACAACAACCCTGTTCGGTTTTTTTAAATCACCTTTTCATCAATTACTTTGATTTTATAATTGTTTTAGTTCTGTCTTATAATTTCGAAAACAAAAGATGTATCTTTGTTCTTCATTCATTCACCTTCAAGTCATTTTTCATTACATTCATTCTTTTTTATTCTTCATACAAGTGTCTACATTTTTCTGATAGCATCCTTGATCAAATTTTTCATATGGTTGTAAAGCTCTTGAAATACAGTTGCTTCATTTCATATATATATATATATATATATATATATATATATATATATATATATATATATATATATATATATATATATATATATATATATATATATATATATATATATATATATATATATATATATATATAGAGGTGTACCGGAATCTGCAATATTTTTCCTGTTCCGGCCGGAATTTTTTTCAAAATATATATATATATATATATATATATATATATATATATATATATATATATATATATATATATATATATATATATATATATATATATATATATATATATATATATATATATATATATATATATATATCAGGAATAAAATGGGCTGGAACGAATGCAGCATAAGTTTTATTAATTAAATATCTCTTAAAGTTAAAAATAGCAATATATTATGATTACGTTTCGGTTTTTTTTTCTTTATAAGTTATTCTAAAGCAGACGTGTACTGAGGACAACTAAGCACTAGCTGAAATCGAAGTAGACGAAATAGGTGGAATCCCTCATGGTATTGCATGTATTAAACAAGGAGACTTCAACGCCAGTAAAGTATGTGTAAGGAATATGTAGTGCCTTTTCCGCCTTTCATTACCGACACCGCCTTAATACCCTATGGGGATGCTAGATCTCTCACTGGATCGTTTGTTTACCCTCGAAGAGGTGGAAATTTACCTTTTACCAGTATTTGCGAAAGCCCAGACTCGTATTCCGTAGAATAAGTTTGGGAAATGTTTGGAAGGAATGTTATAGCATAGACACCTGTTCCTTTTGACAACATCCCACCCCCCACCCTCCCAAGATCTCATCACATGATTGTTTCATCAGTGACGGAACGATTGGAGAAAGTGCAGAGGAGGCATTACTCACTATTAATTGGAGGTTTTGTAACTTTGTTTTATTATTTGTTGCAGTTCGTCTTTAATGTGTAACGGAAACGTAACACGAAATGCAACCACGTTGTCATTCATTTTGCCATGAATGCAAATGAGGCGTTTTTTTTGCCCCAGAATATATATATATATATATATATATATATATATATATATATATATATATATATATATATATATATATATATATATATATATATATATATATATATATATATATATATATATATATATCATAAAGTCTGTCACTTCTTTTCTGACTGCAGTATTTTTATTTGTTATCGCCTGATAATTAATGATTCTTCATAAAATGATAAATTGTTTTTTGTATTGAATAATTCCCAGAGAAGTGAAACTCTCTTCGCTTGTTTCATACATCGAAAAAGGACGGACTGACTGCTTGAGATTTATGTACATACAAATTAGATGAATTCCTTTAACTTTTTTTTTTTTTCTTTTTTCTGTTTTTTTTTTTTTTTTTTTTTTTTTTTTTTTTTTTTTTTTTTTTTTTTTTTTTTTTTTTTTTTTTTTTTTTTTTTTTTTTTTTTTTTTTTTTTTTTTTTTTTTTTATTTTTTTTTTTTATATATATATATATATATATTATATATATATATATATATATATATATATATATATATATATATATATATATATATATATATATATATATATATATATAATATATTTTACATCACACCGTATCCCGCATAATGCAGGGTGGCGTCAACTGCAGGAAAATTCCTGCAGTCGTACATGGGAAGACAAAAAAAAAAAAAATGGTTAAAAGGAATCCCAGACCTTAGAACTATTCTTCATGATCCAGCCTTGTCGCCCAATCCAATCTCGTGTTTTAAATTTTATATTCGTAATGCTAATGTTGAAATTTTTACTTAATCCGAAAGTATGTTATTTGAAATTTTTGTTGCTCCTCCACAAAATTTTGATAAGTTAATTGCTATTTATTAAATTTTGTTTTATGAAAATATTTTTAAAAAATTATTTTAAAATAAATCTCTTATTATTTTTAAGTTCGAAAAATAATTTTCTTTTCAGTACAAAATATATAATATTTAAACCGCTTACTGCATATATTTTTATTTTAATTTGCCATGCAAGCTATTCAAAATTCTTTTAATAATAATTCTAAGAATAGCAATAATAGGTGCATTTATTTCTAATGGTTTTATAATAAATTATTTTTTAAAACTTTTTTACACAAAAAATTTTCTGATTTTATTATTATTATTATTATTATTATTATAATTCGAAGATCTGATTATGCCGTTAAACAGTCACGTTTTACTAATAATAATAAATACTATTAATAATAATAAACCTATTAAATAATGTTTCATTCTTTTATTTAAAAAAAATAATTTAGCTGTAGAATTAAAGACTCTACAGTGTATATATATATATATATATATATATAATATATATATATATATATATATATATATATAATATATATATATATATATATATATATATATATATATATATATATATAGTGCTATGTAGATTATGCCATGATATATCTCTTTTTGCGTTGAATGCTTATTAACAACGTATTATTTTTGGTTTGCAATTTCTGTTGTATAAATTGAAAAAAGGAAAGGCAATATCCGCTTCTGGGAAATTTTTGAAGAGCTTTTTAAAATTTTATTTTCAATATATTATATATATATATATATATATATATATATATATATATATATATATATATATATATATATATATATATATATATATATATATATATATATATATATAGAGAGAGAGAGAGAGAGAGAGAGAGAGAGAGAGCTCCTTCTTTCTTCTCCTTTCTCCGAAATCATCCTTTTAGGTGATTTCAATGTTTTACCACCGCCAGTGGCATTCATCTTGTTCTCATGATCCAGATGGTGAACTTCCTTACCGCTTTTCTATCCAGAACAACCTTGCTTTCTGTGACCTTTCTGATTTCCTTTCTGGTCGTTGTATAGCTGTTGTTGCACACGGCCACCTTTCTTCCTTTAAATCTATAAATAGTGGTGTTCCTTAGTGATCTGTCTTGTCCCCAAATCTTTTTCTACTTTTTATTATTGGCCTTCCCTCTATAACTTCATCTCCTATCCACTCCTTTTCTGATGATTTCACCCTTCATTACTCCTTTCATTTGAAAAGAAACCCCTCCCAACATCAGTTAATTGACGCAAAAAAGGGTCTTTGGATCAACTGAAATCCGATCTTTCTCGTATTTCAACTTGGGGCTAAGATAAGGATAGATTCGAAAACTTTTGAAAGAACGGAGGTCAAAGAAATGGGATGGCAGTTGGAGGGTTGAGAGGGGTCCCCCTTCTTCTGCACAGGCTGAATGAGCACACGATTCCAGCAAAAGGAAACGTTGAAGTAGAAAAACAAATACGAATTGGTTTACCAAGTCAGAGTGCAAACTTGGAAGCACAAGTTTGAGAACCACAGGACGAATACCGTCGGGACCATACGCCTTCTTTAGCAGAAGTTCTAATTTTAGGCATAAATGAGTTGGAGGGTGTTGAAGGGTATAGCTCCGGAATCGTCCTATGTTGAATTAGAGACAAATGTTTGAGCGAAGAGTTCAGCTTTAGAAAAAGATAAAGCAGCATTTGTGCCGTCGGAAGATACTAGAGGAGGAAAAGAGGAAAAAGCAATGTTAGGGTTGACTTTTTTTTGCAAAAATAA
>SEYY01022406.1:165000-167500 GCA_009176605.1 Armadillidium nasatum
GTACAGAGTTGCTACAGAAATATCGAAGCAGAGAGCTTCAAAACTGTTCTACGATGCATTCACTTTTGGGGAGGCGAAGTAGCCGAAGTAGTAGAGCCTTTTCTACATTGTCTAACAACGACTCTCTGGTCAGTGGGGTCGATTCCTCACGCGTGAAATATTTGCTCCTGTGACCCAGGAACACCCTTTCAGAATGTCATGTGGCCCTAATATATATATATATATATATATATATATATATATATATATATATATATATATATATATATATATATATATATATATATATATATATATATAGCGCCAAATTAAATAATAAAATCATACTAAGTTTTGATTGAATTTTTATGTAATTTAAGCAGTGTAAGTTTTCTGCGAAATAAATTTCAGTTTGTAATCATACTTAGAATATAATTATATATATATATATATATATATATATATATATATATATATATATATATATATATATATATATATATATATATATATATATATATATATATATATATATATATATATATATATATATATATATATATATATATATATATATATATATATATATATTATAATATATATATATATATATATATATATATATATATATATATATATATATATATATATATATATATATATATATATTATATATATATATATATATATTATATTATATATAGTAATATATATAATAATATATTTTTAATTTTTGTATTTAAGTACACTCCGTGTAAGCTCCAGTTTGAGGATCCACAAAATTTTTACTGGGGTTCAAAGTAAGATTTTTAAAAAAATGGTTTTTTACGACAATTTTTGGGCTAAAAAACTTAAATTGGGTATTATACCCAGCATATATCTAAGGGGGGCTCTGCCCCTCTTACCCCCCGACCCGTGAGTGATGATGATATTGTCGACTATTTTTCCTTTTCTACGATTTGGGGTATTTTCCATTTTTTTTTTTTTTTTAGAGAGAGAGTTCCCCCAATTACACTTGTGCCTATATATATATATATATATATATATATATATATATAATATATATATATATATATTATATATATATATATATATATATATATATATATATATAAATAAAGGGGAGGATGTACTCCATTGGGCTTTATTCCCTATGGATTGTTAGGTTTAGCTGGTTCTTTCGTCTGCACTCGGTTTTCTCAGGTTTGTCGTTTCCGTGTTTAGTGTCCTCTAAGGGTATCTTTATCTTACACTCCCTCCTACCTACTCGCTACTTGCTAAGGCGGCCTCTAATAAGCTGGGAATACTGTTTAGGTTGAGAGAATTTTCCTCTTCTGAGCAGTTACTCCAATTATATAAGGGTCTTATTCGCCCTTGTATGGAGTACTGCTCTCACATTTGGGGGAGGCTCCGGTTCGATTCCTCTCTTCTGGATAAGGTTTAGTCTAAGTCTAAAAGATTAAAAACTGTCCTCTGCTTTCAGACTCTCTTGACCCTCTATCTTCTACTTGGCGTTGGCGCATTATCTCTTTTCTTCAGGTACTTCAATGGCAGGTGTTCGAGGGAATTTGCCTCTCGCATTCCACCACTATTGCGTCGCCCTCTTTGAACAAGGCATACCCAGCTTTCGCACAAATATTGTGTGGATGCTGGAAACCCCTAGACTTGCCCGTTGTGGTGCCTCCTCTTTCCAACCACCTCTGTTCTGTGGAACTCCCTCACATCATCTACTTTTCCTCCTGCATTTAATCTTCCTCTCTTCAAGGCTTCAATCTGTGCCCACGTGAGTGGTGTGCGTTTAGCTCTTAAATTGTGATGCATAAACAATCTTTTCTCCAATTTGTGGGATTATACGATTTCGTTTTGAAGAGCATATGTGCCCCCCCCCCACTACGAAACAGCCTTTCATTCTCTATAAAAGAGATTTGAGCAGAGATATTTATAAGTCAACATATGTAAAACAATTGTCCTAAAGTTGACGATGATGATGACAATTCTGAAAAAATATGCCGCTTTTGACAATGACGATTAATCGTCCAATCACTTATATATATATATATATATATATATATATATATATATATATATATATATATATATATATATATATATATATATATATATATATATATATATATATATATATATATATATATACTATAAGATTTTGTAAATTTCTATGTTATTAACTTTGCAAAAGATTGAAGGAGTGTTTTAATAATGTTCTCTGTAAAACCTGGTTTTAATTTAGATGAATTTTCTTTCACTCTTAAGCTTGTATTTTCCTTAACGAGAAATTACTCGACGTTATAAGCTTTACTTTCTAAAATATATTTTAAATATTTTTCTTTACTGAAATATTGCTTTATAGTTTTAAGTTTTAAAAACCCGAATGATTTTTAATTAAATTTATAAGGTTGTTGTTAATTGTTTTTTGCAAATTAGTTTTCATTTAATTATTTTCAGATAAAGGTTTTTCTCAGAATATTTTAGTAGAATTCTACTGGAATTTTCACCTGCT
>SEYY01022406.1:177500-180000 GCA_009176605.1 Armadillidium nasatum
TCATCTCTCTCTCTCTCTCTCTCTCTCTCTCTCTCTCTCAAAAAGCATATACTCTTAGATTCCCGGTCTTTAATTAATGTATTTTGGTCAAAATATAAAATTATGCAAATGAGTGAAATCCATTACCGCTTTTGTAATTAGGCTAAAGGAAAGAAGAAGAAAAAAAAACCTCAACATCGATACGGTCTTTGCCGTAATTAATTCAAATTTAAAAAAGGAAAAAAAAAATTTGTTTCGTGTTCATTCGTCGTTCAATAAGCGCTAAGATGACTTGTGTACGCTACATAGGAAGATCAAATTTAGGAAGCTGTGGAAAAAAAAAAAAAAAAATCTTTCTTGCTAATCTTCGAAAACGATGATGTGGTCTACTTTTATTGATTTTTTTAGTGTTAAACGCCATTCTTACATCGATTTATTAAAGTAATTGAGATTCTCGAATCATTTTGTTCACTTTTAATATCTTTAATAGCTATTTGCAGATCCCGATTTTCTTCGCTTTCAAGTACTTGCCTCATTGGAAAAAGATAATGCGTTTGATATATATATATATATATATATATATATATATATATATATATATATATATATATATATATATATATATATATATATATATATATATATATATATATATATATATATATATATATATATATATATATATATATATATATATATATATATATATATATATATATATATATATATATATATATATATATATATATATATATATATATATATATATATATATATATATATATATATATATATGATAGAGATATTTAATAACATAATAACTGCAATCCTCAAAGATTTCTACTATTTTTTTATGTATATAATTTTGTGTTATACTTGTTTGGCAAAGGTTCGTATATTTAAAGCTTCGAGTATAAATGGCAGTAACTAAAGTGTCAGATTGGACATAACATCGACAAATTTAATTTCTTACTTTTAATACAATTGTTGACCCTCTTTTGTCTTGCAGACAAATTTAATAATATGGCATTCTACCCTTCGTTTTCCATGTACGTTTTTCCTTTAATATAGCCTTTCAAATCAAGATTTTAGATATCTGAATGTTCTGGTTTAGATATTAAGAAACGTTTCTCACACTAATAATTTGAAAATATTATCTTTCACATATTTCATGAGGACCATAAAATATAATGTTACACTGACTTTTTATGTCTTTATTTATTCAGAACTTCAATATTGAATTTACTCTACGGGCAAATTTATCACCATTTAAAAAACAACTAGATCCCTCGCAAAAATGAGGAAATTTTTATTACAGCTGGAGCTTTTAGGTCCTCCTCAAAGCATAGTCAGGAAGCTAAAGGAAATATCATACCTCTGTCACCTCGGAAAGATTAATGTGCTCCACCTTTGTTGGAGTTCTTAAACCTCAGTCATTCTCCCTCTCTTATTTTATTTCATGACATTAAACATTATACTTTTTAAATTAACGTTTCCTTAAATATATATTTCTTTTGTTTTTTAAACGAAATGTATCAAAAATATATAGATTTAAAAAATTTAAATACATTTTTCGTAGTATAGATAAAAGCAGAATGCATAAAATGGCAAAAATCTACAAAATAAATAAAAGTTATTAGAGTAAGTAACCGAAATATCTCGGTTAACTTTTTTTTTAGATGTCTTCAGAATTTTGCAGAGGATGATTTAGAAGGGTTTAACTACTCTGTCTTTGAAGGAAAGAAAATCAACGTAACTGCCATGAAGAGAGAAAGAGAGAGAGCTTTTGTATATCATTTTTGATTGGAGATTGACGTAACTCCCCCTCCTTAGATTTAGAAGACAAAGCTTAGGTTTTTTTTTTTTTTTTTTTTTTTTTTTTTTTTTTTTTTTTTTTTTTTTAGTGTAATTATGTTTTATTCTTTTAAAAATGTCAAGAGGAAGAACTTTTCAACAGTTTCATTTGTTAAATTTTAGAAGAAAAAAATTCAATCTTGTAACATTGAAAGTAAAAAATAAATTAAATATATTTTTTTGTGAACAGATAATAAAAATAATAATAATAATAATAATAATAATAATAATAATAATAATAATAATAATAATAATAATAATAATAATAATAATAATAATATTATATTCTATATAAAAAATGTTTTGTAAAATAAAAAAATAAATAGATAAACCAAAAAAAATGTATATAAACAGATAAATAGTTTTTTCTATCATATCAAATGACAATTTCTAAAATGCCAATTTCGCTCCGCATCTTCAATACTCTTTTCATCCTTTTTTAAAGCGATCATCATTTATATTCATTATCTGTAATTCTTTTTCTCTCCTTTTTTATGGTATAAACCAATTCCCTCGTTTTTTCCACTCAAAGAAACACACACACACACACTTTCTCTCTCTCTCTCTCTCTCTCTCTCTCTCTCTCTCTCCACACACACACATATATTTATACGGATATATACACACGTACACGCATGTACGTAATCACTCACTCATGCTGTTTCCC
>SEYY01022406.1:187500-202500 GCA_009176605.1 Armadillidium nasatum
AAGTTTGGAAAGTTTATATTCCAATTCTAAAGATGAATAAGAAAATGCATCTTGGAAAAGTTATTCACCAAGATTTGTCATAATGCGCATTTGAGGAAAATAACGCTAAAGAGAAATAAAGAAATGCATGTTATATAAATAAAAAAATAAATAAAATAAAAGTTTCGATTTGGAAGAGAGTAAATGGCGAGCTCTGAAAGAAATTCAGTAAGATATATAGTAGGTGTTAAAGCTTGCAACTGATTGATGTAATTATTTCTTCAAAGAGAGAATTAACGACTATAAAACTAATAGGCTAAATAGTAAACGAAAATTCTTTCTCTATATTTAGTAACCGGTTTTATATATATATATATATATATATATATATATATATATATATATATATATATATATATATATATATATATATATATATATATATATATATATATATATATATATATATATATATATATATATATATATATATATATATAATATATATATATATATATATATAAATATATATATATAAAATATAAAAATATATAAAAATATATATATATATATATATATATATATATATATATATATATATATATATATATATATATATATATATATATATATATATATATATATATATATATATATATAATATCTCCTCTGGTGTGCAAAGGCTAGAGACTTACCAATTTCCACCAGAGTTGGAGAATTCCCGGAAGTCTGGTCGTTAATGACCGACAAGTCCTGATACACGGCGTTTAAAAGTGTGCAAGTCAAAGGAAGTTGAGAAAATAGATAAAGTGTGTGTGCAGACTTTACCAGTAGAGTATACGTAAGATAGAGAGTATGAGCCTGTAGATAGTTGTGTCGCACGAGCCCTTCTCATCGGAGAAGGTATGCGACGTGAGAGTTGAGAATAGCAGTGTTCGTTGTAATAGCGATAGTATAGAGAGAGTGACATAACAATTCGATGGGCAGAGACTGGAGAGAATTTGTGATAGCATAAGAGTTGATAAGACGAAAAACCCTACACTCTACCTATTCAAGAAGAGCTGTATGTGCGAAACCACCCCAGATTTGTGAGGCGTACTCCATACAGGGGCGAACAACACTCCTACAAAGAGCAAGCAACTGAGTCTCGTAGAAAAATCACGAAGGCGCCTTAGATCACTCTAGCCTCTTAGAATATGGTGACCATCCATCCCGATTTTTTTAAGCCGTCTCCCGATTTTTTTAGAGCGTGAATCGGGACGGACATTTGCTTCGATTTTTTAGATTTGGCAAAAATTATTTATTCAGCCAGCCAGAGGGCGTAGCGCGTGGAAACAGAAGAAAGCAAAAATGAATTTTTTTGGTAGAATGTCCTTAACTAATAAACCATATGACTTGGTTTTGAAAACAACATTCGTATTTCTTCTTTATATTACAAATCACCCTCCTTTATACATCCCTTAAAACCCTTACGGGCAAGGATATTTTGAGGTTGGGGAGGGCAATGTTCAGGAGCGTCCCAATTTTTGGTCAGAAAAATATGATCACCTAATCTTAGAAGCTTGCTTTAAAAGAGAAGTAATGTGATCCTTCCAAGAGAGATTACCAGAAAAAGAAGCGCCAAGAATTTTGGGGGCAAATGAAGGTTTGAGTCGAGTGTTTTCAAAGATGTCATAGTAGTGTGGAAGGTTTTGTCAAGTAGAAAGATTGAGTTTTTGAGGCATTGAAAACGACCGTATTTTCTCTGTCCCAATTTTGATAATATATATATATATATATATATATATATATATATATATATATATATATATATATATATATATATATATATATATATATATATATATATATATTGGCTTGCTGTCTATCGTGGCACAAACGGTAAAGCAATTGTATCACGTCATTGAAGGCGCCGGGTCGATTCCACATCCGGTTCCTAGGTAAATTCTACCTAAGAAAGTTCTCCGAGGTGAACTTATACGATATCTATATATATATATATATATATATATATATATATATATATATATATATATATATATATATATATATATATATATATATATATATATATATATATATAATCGATGATAATTATTCGTGTTATATTTTTTCTGATGAATTCTTAATTGCATTTCTTCTCTTGTTCTTCCTAATCCTCTTTTAACTCTTTCTCAATTCAGCGTTTTTTATAACAACTTCGAATTAGGTTTTAATGGGCTATTTGCACAAATTTTTCTAATCTTATATATATATATATATATATATATATATATATATATATATATATATATATATATATATATATATATATATATATATATATATATATATATATATATATATATATATATATATATATATATATATATAATATATATACTATAGATTCGTGAATCCGGATTCGGATTCGGGGGTTATAGATTTATATTCGAAGGTTGTCTTATTCGCCCATCAACGCCCATATATATATATATATATATATATATATATATATATATATATATATATATATATATATATATATATATATATATATATATATATATATATATATATATATATATATATATATATATATATATCACACCTTCGGTGAGAAAATGCCATAGAGACCAAAATTTGGAATATCAATTACCATATCAGATTAAAGGTCGATTATGGTCCTATGCATGACGTTTAAAAGTGTGCAAGTCAATGAAAGTTGACGTAGATTGAGGAAGGAAGAATGTTCCAAACTTTACATGTTACCTGTTGAGAAATTGTAGGAGTGAGCATAGAGGATAATTCTTGGGTCAGAAAGGAGGTATATGACTTCAATGCAAAAATTGTCTAATCGAATGTCACAAGGAAATTTCCAACACAGAAAAGACATATTACTTATTAGAAACCAATTTCACTAATTTATTTTTCTAATAAGAAAATAATTGAAAAAAAGTTGTTGTTACGTTACTGTTATTAATTATTATTATTATTATTATTATTATTATTATTATTACTATTATTATTATTATTGCAGTGTAGAGAATTCAGAAGAAGTATAATATCAATAGTATAAGGAGAGTGATGTGACATTTCGACGCCCAGAGAGATTGTAGGGAGTAAATGTAAGCAGGATTGTTGATAAGTCAGTAAAACCTTGTAATCCTCCTTTTCTATTTGTGCTATGTGAGATACCTACTTCATATAGAAAGAAACAATATATCTCCCTTCTACAGGGCAAGCAAATGATTTGGTGTGATAAAATTCTCTGTCGACTTTGAACACAACCTCTGAAAATCTTGTTTTTTAAAAATAAAAAGTTGTTTATCCTTTCATGGAAGACCACGAGACGATAAAAGGAAATAAAACGAATATTATATATATATATATATATATATATATATATATATATATATATATATATATATATATATATATATATATATATATATATATATATATATATATATATATATATATATATATATATATATATATATATATATATATATATATATATATATATATATATGCTATATATATATATATATATATATATATATATATATATATATATATATATATATATATATATATATATATATATATATATATATATATATATATATTATATATATATATATATATATATATATATATATATATATATATATATATATATATATATATATATTATATATATATATATATATTATAATATATATATATATATATAAAATTATTGTTTTTATTACAATTATTATTTACTTTTATTATTATTATTTATTATTTTATTAAAAAAAAAAAAAAATTTTTATTATTTTTATTTTATATTATTATATATTATTATTATTATTATTACTTTTGTTATTATTTTTTGTTGGTATTTGTGAAAGTAAGAATATATATTATTTATTATATATTATAATATATATATATATATATATATATATATATATATATATATATATATATATATATATATATATATATATATATATATATTATATATATATTATATATATTATATTATTATTTTTATTATAAATTATTATTATTATTATTATTTAGTTGTAGTAGTAGTATGAAAAGATGCCAAGGTTTTAAGGCCAAAACGTTGCTTGCTTTGTATTTTCTTTAATTTTCTTATTTTTATTTTTAAAACCACAAGAAATTATTATTATTATTATTATTATTATTATTATTATTATTATTATTAATACTATTATTATAAAACGTATAAATAAGAATAATAATAATAACAATAAAAATGAAATATTTTCTAGGACGTATTTAAACTATATCTATCATTATGATATTATACTAGTAAAATTATTAAAAGAAAAAGTAATAGTAGCCGTGTCGTAAGTTTAGTAATATTATATATATATATATATATATATATATATATATATATATATATATATATATATATATATATATATATATATATAGTAGTAAGGATATCACTTTCGACGGGTGCCAGATTTCGAAAATCTGGCAACCTGTCCCTAACGGTTTTTTCTGCATTTGCGGGCAATCCTGCATTCTCAGGGACCTTCCTGACATTTCCTTTATCGGTTCAAGGACACACGTGGGCCCCTGGACCCCCGGACCCCCAAAGTCGAGCAAAATTCAGTCGGACTGAACCGCAAAGAAAATGATCAGGAAAGAAAGTGAGGTGAACGCAGCGATTTTGCAAACTCAGGCAACTTCCTGATACCGTTTTGGAAGGGTTCACGGGGCCCCGCGAAGGGGCCCCTTCCCCAGACTTGAGGCCAATTTCAATGGGTTGAACCCCCCAAAATGGTGTCAGGAAAGAGCGTGAGGTCAATTTGAGCGGAGTGATTTGCATTGCAAATCAAAATCCCGTTTTGGCTTAGGTTGCCAGATTTTCGAAATCTGGCACCCGTCGAAAGTATATCCTTATATATATATATATATATATATATATATATATATATATATATATATATATATATATATATATATATATATATATATATATATATATATATATAATATATATGCAGATGCGGTATACGATTCTGAAAATCGCTCACTCGTCCGGCTCTAAATATAAGGGGTGCTTCAAAAACTAATATATATTATATGGTCAAAACTTTTTTTTTTTTTTTTTTTTTTTTTGCTCTGAATGATGTATTATATAAATATGGGTTACACAAGGACACCAAATCTATCTACATTTCAACACGACTACCCTTAACATCAAGGGCCCACAACGTTCCGTTTCTCGGGACATGGGTAATTATAATCTCATCTGCAGGGGCTAGTATACACTGTTTTTGTTGTTCAATGCCATTGATCTTTACCTGATGCGCCGTATTCTTGATAAACCCCCAGGCAAACAAATCTAGGGATGTTATATGTGGGTAAGAGGGCGAGGGTAATAAAAAACTTCTTCGACCCACGACTAATTCATCTACCAGAAAAAGTTTGATGTAAATTATATCTGGCAATTATGGCGAAATGAGTTATTGCCATAATATATATATATATATATATATATATTATATATATATATATATATATATATATATATATATATATATATATATATATATATATATATATATATATATATATATATATATATATATATATATATATATATATATATATTATATATATATATATATATATATATATATATATATATATATATATATATATATATATATATATATATATATATATATATATATATATATAATATATATATATATATATATATATATATATATATATATATATATATATATGTATGTGTATGTGTTGTGTGTGTTTTTGGAATTTTGTGAAGTCTTTGCGTTCAAAGAGAAAATTGATTAAAGAATTAATTTTTAAAGTTTTCCTTTTTGAGCTTTTATTTTTTGTTTTTCATTTACTAAAGTTTAAGCTTTATAATTTGCAAAATCTCTTACACCAAATGAACTTATATGATGTCCCTTATATATATATATATATATATATATATATATTATATATATATAAAAAAAAAAAAAAAAAATAATATATATAATATATATATATATATATATATATATATATATATATATATATATATATATATATATATATATATATTATATATATATTATATATATATATATATATATATATATATATATATATATATATATATATATATAATATATATATATATATATATATATATATATTTTAATTATATATATATTATTTTTTTAATATTTTTATAAAAAAAAAAAAAAAATATATATATATATATATATATATAATATATATATATATATATATATATATATATATATATATATATATATATATATATATATATATATATATATATATATATTTCATATGAGGAGCTCGTTGATTGACCCTGCTAAATAATATTCAACTTTGAGGTTGTCAGGGGGAATTTTTAACATTTTATTTTCTTAAATTTCTCTTTTTTTAAAAAAAAAAAGTCCTTTTACTTAGAGCAGGTCTCCGTTTTACTTTACTTTAACATTTTAACTTTTACTGTTTTACTCTGGTTTGAAAAGGGCTTAGGTAATTCGGAAACGTTTGCCAAAATTTTTATTTTAATTAATACTTCGGTGTATTAATGTTTTAAATCTACTGCTTTTGCAGTCTCTCTCATATATATATATATATATATATATATATATATATATATATATATATATATATATATATATATATATATATATATATATATATATATATATATATATATATATATCAAATCCTCCCCCAGGAAGGGTTATTAGCTCTGTCAGAAGGTTCATTCGAGGATGAACCAGGGGTTTCACCGGCCGACGACAAACATCCATTGGCTGCCTAGGCCTATCACGGTTGCCGATTTTGATTCCAATTGCAACAAGCATTCCGTTGGTGTACTTATTACGCATAAGTGAGCGGGGCTAAACGCAAGAGGAAACTTCCCAAATTCCTCTACTCCAACCAGACCTTGAACCTTGAACTCGCTTGCAAGGCGAGTGCATCGATCAACTGAGCTACGGAGCCGTTATATATATATATATATATATATATATATATATATATATATATATATATATATATATATATATATATATATATATATATATATATATATATATATATATATATATATTTAAATTATTTTTTTTTTTTTTTTTTATTTTTATTATTATTTTATTATTATTATATTATTATTATTATTATTATTATTTATTATTATCATTATTTTATTATTATTTTTATTCTACTTTTAGTAGTTTCATTTGAGATGTTGTTCGATATCAACTGTCACATGATGAGAAAGGGACATGTTAACCTTTATTATTTTTCTTAGGATATATATATATATATATATATATATATATATATATATATATATATATATATATATATATATATATATATATATATATATATATATATATATATATATAATAAAATCACACTAGCACTGTTAATTCTAACTTTTAAAGCTGTCCTTCTGACATGAGAACATTAAAACATTATTATTATTTTTATTATTAATTTCTCTTGCAAGTAATTTTTACCCGTATGTTTCTTTAACTTTTAATAATAATAATAATAATAGTAATAATAATAATAATAACTGGCAGTTTAACACAGTTAATGTGATTACGAACGAATTTGTCGCTATTAAAGTTTTGTTCTTATTTTGACATTTTTTTATTACCGAATATTTCTCTTCCTTTCAAAGTTTCCTTCGTTCGGGAAATTTATAATTATTTCCTTGTGAGGCTGAGAAAGAAAGGCAGGGAATTGGAGAGGGGGGGATGAGGTGGGGGGGGCTCGATTGTTTCAGTCTTTCTCCTTTTCACGTCTTGATTCCTGAAAGAGAATGATTGGAAATATTTGTCATTCATTGTGCCTGCCAACGATTTCTTTACATTCTCAGCAATTTTACATCATTCCCTTTTATTGGAGTGGAGCTAAATGGTAGAAGTGTTACATCACAAGTGATAAATGGTTCTAGATTAATAGTACCTTTTATATAGATGCTCTTGTCATCTTTATATATATATATATATATATATATATATATATATATATATATATATATATATATATATATATATATATATATATATATATATATATATATATATATATATAAATTAAAAAAAGAACCTGCTACCATAAGGATTTGATAAAGAAGAGAAAATTAACCTAAGAGGAGTTTGTGAAGATGAGAAGATTTATAGAAAAAAAATCGAAAATTTTGTCAAAAAAAAATTTTTTTTCAAAATTTTTAACAAAATTCTCAGTAAAAAAAAAAAAATAAAAAAATTCAAATTTTTTTTTTTTTTTTTTTTTTTTTTTTTTTTTTTTTTTTTAAATTTGGTGTGAATTTACAAGGAGTCGAAGTCTATTCTTTTATTCATAATTAAATTATTCAAATCAATACCAAAGATTTAGGCCTTCAAGACTTAAAATCTACTCTGAAGAGGTTGGGTTTTTATTGCTCACATCCATGGATCCCTAGAAGAGGGTTTCTTTTCAGTAGCAGATTGGGGTGTAAATCCCTCAACTGTTTCAAATTTCTTCCCACAGAATTCCTGTCATAGTAAACAATGGGAAATTGTAGCGACAGGCCCAGCAAGCCGGCTACGTAAAATTGAAGCTTCTCAAGTAACGAAGGTTACTCGCACAGGACCTAAGAAGTTTCTAGTGGAAGAGGACTTGACAGTCATTATCCTTCCAGGTTGGACGGTGATATATATAATATAATATTAGATTGAGAGGTACACCTTACCTGAATAATCAATGCCTTACTCTCTAGCACATAAGCTAATGAAAAACTATTTCTTTTTTTTTTTTAAATTAAATATAGAACTTAATTGGCATTGTCCTATTCGGGGAGGGAAATTTTCAAGGAAGTTTCCTCTTAGGATCCACAAGATGGTTCGAAATCTCATCATCAAACATTTGAGTTAATCACTCTACCGTTATGCCACTAAAAACTTGAATTTTAGAAGTAAAATTACAGTGATTTGATATAAATTGTTATTAAAAAAACACACACACACTCACTAACCCCCGAACCTTCCTCATACTAACCCAATGCCTTATATATATATATATATATATATATATATATATATATATATATATATATATATATATATATATATATATATATATATATATATATATATATATATATAATAATATAATATATATATATATATATATATATATATATATATATATATATATATATATATATATATATATATATATATATATATATATATATATATATATATATATATATATATATATATATATATATATATATATATATATATATATATATATATATATATATATATATATATATATATATATATATATATATATATATATATATATATATATATATATATATATATATATATATATATATATTATATATATGGGAGAGAGAGTTGCCATTTATTTGTTTTAAAGTTTTCTTAATATGATGTGTAATAATAAATAAATTAATAAATATAAATGAAAAAATATATATTTTTTAATTTTCTAAACAAATAATATTAGGTTACAAATCTTTTAAAAATAGAAAGAAAAAAAGTGGTCTACTTCATCTCAAAATTTGAAAAAAAAACTTTAAAAAAATAAATAAATAAAAAAATATCGCCATCGTCTTCTCAAAATAATTAAATCTTTTCAAGAAACAAAAAAATCATTTTTTGAAACTTTTAAAAATATTTATTAACATTTTTAAAAATATTTTTTAATTTATTTTATTAAATTGTGGAAAGTCTTTTGAGGATATTCCCCCTTTTTTATCCTTTTACCGATATATGAGCTATTGCTAATCGATTTTAAGTATTGTACAGAATTTATTTATTATGGATTCAATTTTCATTTTTATATATAATATATATAATATATATATATATATATATATATATATATATATATATATATATATATATATATATATATATATATATATATATATATATATATATATATATATATATATATATATATATATATATATATATATATATATATAATATTATATATAATAAAAAAATAAAAAAATTTTTTTATTTTTATTTATTTTTTTTATAATTTTTTATTTATTAATGTTTATTTACTTTATTATAATATTGGTATTATAATTATTATTACTAACAGTAGTATTACTATTATTATTTTGTTACCAACCACATATTGTTCATACTTTATTTTCACAAATTTCTTGAACTTTTAGTGTAATATTATTATTTTAATTTATTATTATTATTATTATTATTATTATTATTATTATTATTATTATTATTATTTGCGTTGGAGTACTCTCTGGTCAAGTAAGGAAAAACTTTTTGAATTATTTTTTTATCTCTCTTATTAAGATCGATTAGGGCTTGTAACCTTTACAGTAATAGACATTTATTGCTCTCTCTTCGCTCTATATTTTTTAATAGATTTGCGGCAAAAAACTACTTCGTATTTTATTTCCAAAAGTTTATATATATATATATATATATATATATATATATATATATATATATATATATATATATATATATATATATATATATATATATATATATATATATATATATATATATATATATATATATATATATATATATATATATATATATATATATATATATATATATATACGCTCCCAGGAAAGGGCTTTCACCTGGCAGTGGTACCACTATCTTCATCCTTCTGTCCTCGAAACTTTTTATCCCAGACTTCTCTAAAAGGTTGCTTCTGGGCGCTATCGTTTTCACTGCTAATCCTTGAGTATCCTACTCTCAGATATGGATTCATTCTTTCAATGAAACTAGCAACTTCCATCTGTCTTTCAAAGCTTTCTACTTGCTTTTCTAGATTATCATGTTTTCAGGCGTTTAAGTTTACAATGCCGATTCTGAAGTTGATGCAAGCAATTAAGTTCACGAGTCGAGTTTCTTGACCTCTCGCCCATATATATATATATATATATATATATATATATATATATATATATATATATATATATATATATATATATATATATATATATATATATATATATATATATATATATGTGGTTGGACAAAAATATGGAAGCATCTGGTAATTGCAAGAATTTATGTCTTAATATGGTGTTAGACCACCTTTCGCTTTCATAACCGCTCGAATTCTTCTGGAAATGATCAAAAGTAAATCCTGAATGGTACATGATGGGATACTATATCATTTCTCATGCAACACTAGAGCTGTCCCGAACCTTATTCTTCAATATTGACCACAGGGGCTCTTTGATATTAAGGTCTGGTGAATGTGGAGGTTAGGGTAGACATGAACCCTCATTTACTTGTTCAATAAACCACGACTGAAGAACATGAGTTGTATGAATTGTGGCATTATTATTATCTTGATTAAATGGCTCCACCACGAAGAGACAATCTGTGCGCCATTGGATGAAGCTGGTCACCGAAAATAGGTACATAATCCCTGGCAGTTTCATTATCATACATGGTGAATAATTAAGCCTACATAATACTATGATAAGCTATGACGAAACTTCTTCCATGCTTTACTTGTTTCATAAGACAGTCTATATCATATTCCTGGAATATGATATAGATTTCACTCGTAAACTCTACCAGGGTTTGGGAACATTGTGAAGGTCGATACATGTAACGAAAGGATTTTCTTCCATTGGTCGGCAGTCCAATCCTTGTGAGTATCTTACCACTTTCTTTGCTTTTTGACATTCATGTTATTTAGAAAAGGTTTGGCGATTGCAGCACAATTATGGATAATCAGCTTATTGAGTTCCCTCCTCACTGTTTTTGTGCTGATATGGTTTGCAAAACTGATATTTAGCTTAGGAGTAACTTTTGCAGCTGTTATTTTTCTAATTTTTCGTTCACAATCTTCAGTAATGTTAGTCTGTTTATCACTCATTTTCAACCTACATCCACGCTTGCGTTTATCGAGTGTCTTTTCAGAAGCACTATATGGGTTCTTGACCTTGGATATCGCATCTGGTAATTAGCAATTTTCCCTCTTTTGAAACTGTAAGCATGGTTTTACCTTACTTGTACCAGTACATAAGTTGAATACAGAACAACTAACGCTTCCTACTGACGTTATAGGTTACAAAGACACATGACACACGAGTGCCTGTGGTACCTCTTCGGTTTTGGGTAGTTGACAGGGATATATAACCATTTTTACCATTTCCATATTTTTTTCATCCCCTGTATATATATATATATATATATATATATATATATATATATATATATATATATATATATATATATATATATATATATATATATATATATATATATATATATATATATATATATAATATATATATAATATATATATATTATACAAAAAATTAAAAATATTTATTTCATGTTTGTAGTTATGTGAATAATTTAATAAAATTTTCGTATATTTATATTTATTTAACATGAATAACCTAAGGTACTGAATATTGATAAGACGAAAATTTTAGTTCTTATTATTAAGAATTTTATTTTTACTGAATCCCTAATATATATATATATATATATATATATATATATATATATATATATATATATATATATATATATATATATATATATATATATATATATATATATATATATATATATATATATATATATATATATATATATATATGAATCGTTTCCGTCCAGACAAAAAGTGTTTGTTTGTTTGTAGAAATTGGAAATAGAAATTATTCATTAAAGTAATTGAAGCTACGATGTAAATGGAAAAGAAATGGTTTTAAAAAGTGTTTATCAAAAGTTACATTTTTGTGTTTATTTTTGGTGTAAATTTTGGTGTTTATGACTTTTGAATGATAGAGAGAGAGAGAGTGTGTGTTTTTGGCGATTTTAAAATTAAGACCGAAATACCAACAATTGATGACAAACATATAAGTTTTTTTATAAAATTATTATTATTATTTATAATTATTATTATTATTATTATTATTATTATTATTATTATTATATAATAATAATAATAATAAATTACTGGAGGTCTGCGTTAGGTATTTATTAGGTGACGTGAGATGGGGTCAAATCCTGAATAATTGGGCTTTGTTGATTCTTGTGTGAAATTTTAACTATTCAAACCTATTTTGGGTATAAGTTGACAGTGATAAATAGAGAGAATTTTGTATTAATAATTTTTGTGT
The DNA here is from genome assembly GCA_009176605.1 of Armadillidium nasatum. Classification (NCBI taxonomy): domain Eukaryota; kingdom Metazoa; phylum Arthropoda; class Malacostraca; order Isopoda; family Armadillidiidae; genus Armadillidium; species Armadillidium nasatum. Next base: position 200,675 of record SEYY01022406.1, read on the forward strand.
ATGTTCGTGTGGATCGATTATAAATTTGTTATCTAAATGTGATGAAACGTGTTCATAATATTGGGACTATATTATGGGTGTTCATGCTGTTGTTAGATTAGCCCTTTGTTGTTATGTTCTGCATTCTTGTGCTGCTCGTAAAATTTTTTAGAACATTTTATTTATTAACTTAAGGAAAAAAAATTATTGGGTTATAAACGACAAAATAATAATTCCAAACTTTTACTAATTTTGGAAAGGAAATGTGAGGTGGAACTTATTGTAAATAAATTGTGTAATAGGTACATTCCTCATAATAAAGAAGAGGTAATGTGAATGAAATGTGTTTGTCACGTATATCGCGTCATTTGTGAGAAGCACAAAATGAAAGATCAGAAGGACTACAAAAAAGAAATGTTTAGGAAGTAAAAGAAGTAGAAGTAAGAAAAGACTATATGAAAAAAAACTGTTTGTTAGGCAGAGAAATGCGTAGACAAAGAAACTCATCAGACAACTTGTAATTAATTTGAAAGCCTTCTTAGACCTTAAAATTATCCCAAACACAACTGAACTGGGGATAAATAGGAAGAAAAAGCACGAAAGGTTGTTGTATCGTTATCGAGAATCGAAAAATAATTTTATAAAGTGAGCTACCTGTCAAAATATTAGAGAAAGTAGTAGTACTCGGATATTATGGGCATGTTACTAAAGAAATTGGTCATGATGTCAATAAACATGAACATTAAACAGCAATTGAAATAATGTTTTAACAGGAAAAAACTAAAAAACGGAACAGGGATAATTTTTGTACCATTATAATATTATATATATATATATATATATATATATATATATATATATATATATATATATATATATATATATATATATATATATATATATATATATATATATATATATATATATATATATATATATATATATATATATATATCTCGATTAGAAACATGGTTGACTAAGGAATATGTTACCAAATAACTTTGTTTCTTTATGCGCTTTTTTTCTTAATTCTATAAATACAAGCACATTGATTTAATAACACTAAAAAGATTAATTCTTTTATATTTGTTAATTATTACAAAGCACCGTAACATCCATTCTTTGTTACTTTTTCACCGTAACATCCATTCTTTGTTACTTTTTTTCTGATGTCTTATATAATATAATGATAAATGAAATTGTAACTAAATAATGTGTTGTTACGTTCGATTCATTGGTCAAGGAGATTTCCTACGGTACCTATGTCGGATGCCGAACTTCCTTTCTTCAAACTCCCAAAGTCCTTCCTTTGACGAAGGCATCATACGTCACAAGGAATAAGTTTGTTTCTCTTATTGGTTGATTTAAAAGCTGTTCCATTATGGCTTTATTATTTCAATAATTGATTTATTATTTTTTTAGCAAACCTTTTTTTAATTAATCTAAGTATGAAACTAGCAGCATTAAAGATTAATTACAATATACAATTATAAAATAAGCCATTAATAAAAACAACACGTAAAGATTATGTTAAGAAATGCCTAAGTATATATATATATATATATATATATATATATATATATATATATATATATATATATATATATATATATATATATATATATATATATATATATATATATATATATATATATATATATTATATATATTATATTTTTTTTTTTTTATTTTTTATTTTTATTATCACATTATTATTATTATTATTATTATTATTATTATTATAATAATAATAATAATAATAATAATAATAATAATAATAGGGAGGAAGAGGTGTCCTGGATATGGCTGGAATATTTTTAAATTTATATTTTGCTACTGGTGAATTA
>SEYY01022406.1:222500-224197 GCA_009176605.1 Armadillidium nasatum
AATAATAATATAGTAATGTTGTTGTTATTATTATTATTATTATTATTATTATTATTATTATTATTATTATTATTATTATTATTATTATTAATGTTCATAATATTATAATTTATTCGAAATTTGGGAATGAAATAAGTTTCCGTTGTGCGTGTTAGTGACATTCAATTAGAGTAGATCCATAATTACGATATTCACAGTAAAAGAACACTTAGAAATTTAATCATCGATATTTGTTTTAATAATGACATTGACAATAATATATTGAAAGGTTAATGGTTGTATATGTTATAGTATGTTTCGTCGTTATTATTATTATTATTAATGGTAATAATAATAATAATAATAATAATAATAATAATAATAATAATAATAAAATAATAATAATAAAATATCGTATGATTTTTCTTAATTATTAAATACTTTCAAGAAAAGGTTTAATATGCAGAACTGATAGTTTTAAGATTCAGTAATTATAATAATGATAATATTAATTAATAATAATAAAAATAATAATAATAATGCCTTGTAATATTAATTATTTCATTCGTTATTTATTTTTTCGCGTTAACAATTGAAAATTCTGTTTTAAACATCGATGTATTACCTCCAATTTTATATTTTATTTTCAACACACTCACATACACACGCATATATATATATATATTATTAATATATATAATATATAATAATATATATTTATATATATATATATTAATATATATATATTACATTAAAATAAATATATATAAAAAAAAAAAAAGAAATATATATAAAAAATATATATAATTAATATATATATATATATATAATATATATTAATATATATATATATATATATATATATATATATATATATATATATATATATATATATAATATATATATATATTATAATTATATATATAATCCATATATAAATATATATATATAATCCACATTCCAAGTACACTGAAGGGAAAACTTAACGACGTGCAAAATTTGAAATTCACACATTAAGACTAAATGCAGGCTTATATCAGAAACTAATACCCCATTTTATCAGTTTTTGAAGTGAACATGTGATGACAAAATTTTTTTTCTAAAAAATCATGCAAGCCGTATAAGAATCAGAACAATAATGAACAATAAATTAAAAAAAAAAAAGATTATATATATAATTATATTATATAATTATTATATATATATATATATATTAAATAAAAATATTATATATAAATATAATAATACTATAAAGAGAATAAAATTCTTTCATTTTAAAAACGTTTTTATAATTACAAATGTATATTATAAAAAAAAAAAAAAAAAATAATATATAAAAATATAATATATATTATATATATTATATATATAATAAACTATTAACTATAATCATTTGCATTGGCTCCCAATTGGCAATCTGTCTCGCTTTCTTTCTATTTTTCCGTTAGTGCTCGCTTTCAAGTCCGTCTGTTAGACTTGAAAGCTCTCTCCGCTTTTGAAAGAATGACTAAGAGATTTCAAAGAGATTGAGATTTTTTTTTTTAAAGTGAGGCAAAACATTGTTGCCAAATGTTTGGAAACATAAGAAGGAACTCATTTAGCGCCGAACTACGTTACCAAATTTAAAATTCACCTATCAATAAGACACCTATCAGAAATTAATTCTTTTTCTTCTGAATCATAAATTTTTGAAGATTTAAAAATCCTTTTTGCAATAG
>SEYY01022407.1:0-35301 GCA_009176605.1 Armadillidium nasatum
CAGAGGAGAAGTAAAAAAAAAAAAAAAAATATATATATATATATATTAAGCAAATGAACTTCAAAATAGAGAGAAAAAATCCTATTATTATTTTATTTAAAAAAGTCATTTATTTTTAATTATTCTGAAAAGAACCAAAGTGGGTAAAAGAGCAGTTTTCTTCAAGTGTGGTTTGTTTAAAAAACCCGGGTGTGGTTTGAAAAACCCCAAATGGAATATGAAAGAGTATTATGGCATGAATAAACTGAAGTTTCAGTGCATACAAGCACTTGCAACGTGCAAGTGAAGCAACAATGAAATCAAGAAGATTAACATATGCATAAAAGAGTTGGCAATTTTCAATTTTATCCTGATTATTCAGCAGGTTTTATTGTGAAAAGTTTTATCCTGCATTCAGGATAAAAGATATAGATCTTTCCCAAAACTATGTTTAACAATCAAATCCTGAACTTATACAAGGAAAAACTAGTAAAGTGGTAGTCTGTCATGGAAAAGACAGTAATTTGCCACCAGAGTTTTGTAAATTTTTCATGGCAATTTAACGGATGTCCACCAAGTTCTACCTCAAATGAAGGGTGTGTTCAACTTCTCATTTTGTTTGGACTGAAGTTAAGGAATCAACTTGGAAATAAAACTACTACAAAACATGCAAAAATTAATAAGTAATTAAACATAAACACAGTACCTTGCAGTAAAAGTACCATCAATATTATTATTTTATTGTTAATATATATATATATATATATATATATATATATATATATATATATATATATATATATATATATATATATATATATATATATATATATATATATATATATATATATATATATATAGGGATGGAATGAAGTATCGGTATATTTTCAGGTATCGGGTATCGGTATCAGTGAATTTAGAAGTCTTGGTATCGGTAAAATTTTGGTATTGCTCCATCCCTATATATATATATATATATATATATATATATATATATATATATATATATATATATATATATATATATATATATATATATATATATATATATATATATATATATATATATATATATATATATATGTTGTGAAAAAAACTCAAAGTGGGGAAAATAGTGTTTTTGTTTTTTTCAAGTGGCCTTCTTTGAAAAAACCCGGGTGGGGTTTTTTAAAGTGGGCTCACCCCTGTCATCAACATAATCCAATATCATGCGCAACCTGAGCTGAAGTAGAATTTACTGTCAAATAACATTCTTTATTTACCTCTTAATCCTTTTAGTTAGAAAATAAAAAAATAAAATAAAATAAAATAAAATAAAATAAAATAAAATAAAATAACAATCCTGACTATAGTACCTACTGATATTAGGTTGTTAATCTAAGAATTTAGGAATAGGTATAATAGCATCTAGTACTACTACTAGACCTATATAGTCTATATTAAAAAATAAATAAATAAATTTAAAAAAAAATAAGAACATTACTGCTTAAAATAGAATAAAATATTTAAAAAAAAAAATTTTTAATACTAAATATGAAAATAAACACATTATTATTATTACTATTTACATTACTATAATTATTATTTAAAAAAAGTACACAGTACCTCATGAGCAAAAGCTGTCTGAAAGAAGTGCCTTCAAACATTTGAGTGACATTTTTTGATAAGTGTTGACAAAGACGACCACCATTAAATCTAAAATTTGGCTCACCAATACCCTAAAAATATAAAAAACTAAATAAAACAATAGAAATCATATATACATATATAAATTTCATTTTTTTTGAGTAATTTTTTTTTTTTTTTCTTACAGAAAAGCCACCACTCACTGGCAGAGCCCTTTTCCTGGAGGGGGCACATACAGAGGAAGAAAACTCACTCTAACATATCTAACGCACATCCCTCAGGTGGGCACAGACGGAAGCCTTGAAGAGTGCAAGATTAAATGCAGGAGGAAAAATAGATGATGGTAAAGAGTTCCACAGAATAGAGGTGGCTGGAAAGAAGGAGGCACCACAACGAGCTAGCCTGGGGTTTCCCACTTCCACACAAAATTGGTGCGAAAGCAGGGCACCCCTAGTGCAACGAGGACAACGCAACGGTGAAGGAATGAGAGAGGTCAATTCCCTCGAGCACCTGCCATTGTAGTACCTATAGAAAAGAGATAGTGCGCCAACGTCACGTTGCAGAGATAGAGGGTCAAGAGAGTTTGAAAGTAGGGGACAGTTTATTAATCTTTTAGCTTTAGACTCAACCCTATCCAGAAGAGAGGAGGAGCCGGAGCCCCCCAGATGTGAGAACAGTACTCCATACAAGGGCGGATAAGACCCTTATATATTTGGAGTAACTGCTCAGAAGGAAAAAAATTCTCGCAACCTGAACAAAATTCCCAGATCTTAGAGGCCGCTTTAGCAACCATTGTGATATGAGGTTTCCAAGACAGTTTGTTGTTTATGTTTAGACCAAGAATGTTAATGTTATTTACAGGTGAGACGGGAGAGCCGTCGAAGAGGATAGGAAAGTTGGGAGGTGTTTTTGAGAGGGAGATGTGAAGAAGTTGAGTTTTTAAAGAGTTGAACTTCACAAGGTTCATTTGACCTCACCGGGAAATCCCATCCAGATCGGCAAGAATAGAATCGGAAAGTTGAAGACGAGAAGCAACTCTAGAAGCAAAAGATTGAGCAGATTTGAAATGAGTAGAAGAATGTAGAGTTGAGTCGTCAGCATAAGAGTGAACAGAGTTAGAAGTGCAGTTGAGAAGATCGTTAATGAAAAGTAGGAATAAGGTTGGAGATAAAACAGAACCCTGAGGAACACCACAGTTGACAGAAAAAGAGAAAGAGGTCGCTCCATCTACAATTGCCGAGATGGAACGATCTGAGAGAAAACTAGACAAGAGTAAGCAAAGGGAAAGAGGAAACCCAAAGGAAGGGAGCTTGGAGAGCAGCGACGCATGCCATACCCGGTCAAAAGCCTTGGATATGTCAAGCGCCACCACACAAGACTCCCCGAAATCCCTAAGGGCAGAAGACCATAGATCAGTAAGATAGGAGAGTATATCAGCAGTTGACCTTGAGCGACGAAAGCCATACTGGTGATCTGAGAGAAGAGAATGAGACTCCAAATGATCCAGGAAATGAGAGTTGAGGAGAGTTTCAAAAATTTTAGATAGAACACATGTGAGAGCTATAGGTCGATAGTTAGAAGGGTCAGAGTGACTACCTTTTTTCGGGATGGGCTGAACAAATGCACGCTTCCAGCATAGAGGAAAAGTATTAATATTAAGGCATAGAGAGTAGAGCTGAACGAGGACAGGCGCTAACTCGGAAGCACACTCCCTCAGAACACGAGGGGGAATGCCATCCGGGCCACTGGCCTTCCTGACGTTCATAGATTTAAGGATCCCATGCACCCGATCATAATTAATTACAGGTAGAGACATGGGACAGCCTGAGAGGAGAAGGAGTAGGAGGAGGGATGCCTGAATCGAGCAGGGTGGAATTAGATGAAAAAAGGAGGCCGAAGAGATTAGCCTTTTCAGAAGGAGTATTAGCTACAGAACCATCAGAGCGAATAAGAGGAGGAAAGGCAGATTTACAGAAGTTGTTTGAGATATTTTTGACTAGAGGCCAGAAATTTTTATCAGTAGGAGAGCCATGGAGGTCAGCGCACTTCCTTTTTATGAAAGTACGCTTAGTCCGTCGAAGAACATCCCTGCACCGATTCCGAGCTGAATGAAAATTAGTGAGCATACAGATGATACGGAATTTCAAACAAGATACGAAGTTTGATAAGAAAGAATTCTTTCAACAACATTTAGAAATTTTGAAACCTAAAAGTAATTTACCTAATTTATTTAATTTCATTTTTTTTTTTTTTTAATTTAATTTTATTTAATTTTTTTTGTATAAATAAACCAGTTTGATAAGAAAGATGGGATTCTTTCAACAACATTTAGAATATATATAAATATATATAGAATTAAATTGGTAATAGACTCCCTATGAGTCAGAGAAACACTGGATGCTCTAATTGACGTGAAAGAATGTTTCGCAATGACAGAAACTTGTTGATTTTCATTAGAAATATATTTATTTATGATATTTGGAAAAACCAGTTTCCGTTGGTAAACCCGTTTTAAATTGTAATACTGCCTACTATAACATTATTTTCCATAACCTTCTCTTTCAGATATGACGTTACTTTTTTTTTACTCTAATGTTCTCAATCTATTTCAGAATTACTTGCTTCCAGACTATTACTTGATGTACTTCAGGATGAATGATAGAACTCCTTGAAGCAAATATATCAACACTCAAAACGCACCTCTAATATTTACTTTTTTATTTAATATTAATAAATTTTATGTGTTGTTTTATTATCCTAAAGTTTCTTACTTTATTGTCCTATTTGTTAATATAGTTATAATTAACTTTTCGATCTTTTAAATATAAATGTTTCAATTAAATATGTGTATCTCACTTCTGTTACTTTACATTATTATAACCTAGTAGCTTATACCAGCTATTTTATTAATGGCTTATCTTTAAATATGTCACTATAAAAGTGAATATTCCTGTTGTTACTATTAAAGTTACAACCTATCCCAAATCTTTATGTGGTCTTCGGATTTTTATTGAGGATTAAACTGTTTACCTCTCTTTACTATAGGCGAGATTCCTTAGATAATTCAAGAAACAACCTATTTCCCCAAAATAATCTCAAACTGTCAAAGGATACAACTCTATTAAAATACTTCCGAAATCCTAGATGGGTACTACTTGAATCGAAACTGGTCAAGTGTTTCAAAATACTGCCAAGTTACAAAAGGAAACATCTATTTAAAATACTATCAAAGTACTGGGTGTTATTAACAAACTTAAAATAATCAAAGTTTTCAAGCTATTTCCCAAAAAACATTTAGTATATTATTTTCTAAGTGTTGTAGGATTGTTAACTAGTTTAAAATGTCCAAAAAGTTTCAAAGTTATCTCCCAATGTAAAAGGAAAATATATAATAAAATACCTTCTAAGTGCTGGATAGTTGTGAACTAAAGCAAAATGATCAAAAAGTTTCAAAGTTATTTCCCAATAGAAAAATATTCCGAAAATATTCTCTAAATGTTGGAGGGTTGCTAACTAACCCAATATATTCCGAAAGTTTCAAAGTTATCTCATAAGGTAAAAAAGAAAATATTCAGAAAAACATTCTCTAAGTAGTGGATGACTGTGAACTAAATCAAAATGATCAAAAGCTTCAAAGTTATTTCAGGATAGAAAAGGAAAAATTGGAGAAAATATTCTCTAAGTGCTAAAGGGTTATTAACCAAATCAAACATTTGAGAAGTTTCAATGTTATTTCACAATGGAAAAATATTCACCAAGTGTTGGAGGGTTATTAACTAGTTTAAAATGTCCAAAAAGTTTCAAAGTTATCTCACAACGTAAAAGGAAAATATTTAATAAAATACTTTCTAAGTGCTGGATGACTGTGAACTAAATTAAAAGGATCAGAAAAGATTCAAAGTTATCTCACAATGTAAAAAGGAAAATATTTAGTAAAATACTTTCTACGTATTGGATGGCTGTGAACTAAATCAAAATAATCAAAAAGTTTCAAATGTTATTTCAAAATATTCCAAAAAATATTCACTAGGGTTACTAACTAACCCAAAATATTTAGAAAGTTTCAAAGTTATTTAAGTTAAAACAGTCACTTTTGTTTAAATGCGATTTATATTATTAAATATCAATTTTTAAAGCACTTTCACTATAATTCACTTTTCATTATTATACTAATGAAATTTTAGGATTTTTCTGGCTACTTCTAAGTTCAATTTTACTGTGTTCCTCCGTGGTATAAGCTAGGCCCAAAGTAGCTTAGGGCTCTAGGTTAATTTCAGTTGGGGCCTAAAGTAAAATTTCATGAAATTTCAAGCAATTCTTCATGTCTTTATTTTATTTTTCTATTTCTGGACCAAGCACTCTTTTTACAACGCAAAAAAACTGTCTAATAATATGATAAGTCATGCAGCAAATGGGTATATATTGGCAGAACTGATACTGCAATAATCGATATATCATTCCTAATATAGTCAATATATCGTTCCTTAAATATTATGACAATTATAAATTACAAATTACAAATATAAAAAAAATCAATATACCTTTTCATTCTATATATATATATATATATATATATATATATATATATATATATATATATATATATATATATATATATATATATATATATACTATATATAAATATATATATAAAAAAAAAAAAAAAAAAAAAAAAAAAAAAAAAAAAAAAAAAAAAGAAAAAGAAATATATATATATATATATATATATATATATATATATATATATATATATATATATATATATATATAATATATATATATATATATATATATATATATATATACTATATATGAAAATTGAAAATTGCTATTTACTTTGTCTCTAATTTTGTATACATTTTCTTTAATTATAATTCAACTTTTAATTTTTTCCTTAAATCTAAATCAGATAAGGTCTAATTCTAAACCCAGTTTTAGGAAGTTTTGTTCATTGCTCATGTGCATGTACATAAGCTCAAGGAAAATTAAAAACTTCATTCAACCAACGATTTTTAAAAGTATTTAGTTTCAAAATCTTTAAAAAAAAAAAAAAAAAAACATTTGATCTGACATTAGAAAAATTAAATCGTATCAGAACTATCATTAAAAACAATTTAGAAAATTGCTTACAAATAAATAGAGTTCAGTGAAGTCTTTATATATTTTTCAACATTTCAACACTATAGCAGTTCTTATCTGACTTCTCTTTTATCTAAATCACTTGCTAAAAATTCGAACTATGATGGTAAAAACTTTCCATGCTGTCAATCTCCAACTATTCAAATTTCATTCAAATTAAAAATTCAAATCTATCCTATCAACTCTCCTCAACTGTCTTCAGAATTTTTTCACACTCCCCCAGTTTCTTCCTTTTTACAGGAGCAATGTTAGTCTTTTTACCAAGTATGAACTGAATATCTTGGGTGGTTCCACTTACAAAGTTCTTGCCATGGAACTTATATTTCATTCTGCTAATCCTATCGATATTACAAAAGACAATGTTCTTCTGAATTTTCTAACTGCATACCTCCTCAACTAAGGAAAGCTTATCCAATTTATCAATAAACACACTCTACTTCCTCTGTCAAACTCTTTGAGAAAGGACACACTGATGTGAAAACACAATATTACAAGAAATGAAGAAAAAGTCATCCACTCTCTTTCAATGTCAATCTGATACTTGTAAAATGTTAATAATCATTGGCAAAAGCAATAGAAACTTTCAAGTACCCGAATTGGAAAAAATTTGGTGATGAATCTGAAAATAAAACTATTAAAATGACTTGATAATACAATTTAAAAAAGACCAATAAGTTATTCATTCTGAAGATGTGACTTCATGATGACTGTCAGAAACACTTTCCGTTTTTTTTTTTTTTTTTTTTTTTAATGTAACTTACCTGTTCAATAATGACTGCTATAACTTCCTTCATGATGTCTTTACGTACTAATTTTGTAAACAAAGAAGCCATTTTTGTTGCTATTTGACTAAACCTGAATATATATATATATATATATATATATATATATATATATATATATATATATATATATATATATATATATATATATATATATATATATATATATATATATATATATATATATATATATATATATATATATATATATATATATATATATATTAGTGATGCAGGAAAACTCTATTTAAATCATTTTATTTTAGAATTAAAAAACTTTTTATTTTTAAATAATGTTTTACATTATTTTATTAACAATTACTAACTCTTTTTCCATTTTCTTCTTCTTTAAATATATATATGCATATGCATAATCTTAAATCTTTCATGTCTTCACATGATCATTTCATGTAAAATGAAAAAGAAAAGAACACATGAACACAAAAAATTATGTTTCCTTTATTCATTTGAGGAAACCTTAAGAAAATTTTCAACAAAAAAAAAATACTATTTCATACTCAACGTTTGACAAACAAAGGCTATACTCATCAACATCAAGTATTAAATTTTCTCATTTTTTCATTTTACTATAATATTAACAGTACTATCCTTGCAGTAAAATAAATGAATGACAGGCAGAGTGGGGACAGTGGCAGAACCAGAGGGTGGCCAGAGGAGCCTGGCCATCACCTTATATATATATATATATATATATATATATATATATATATATATATATATATATATATATATATATATATATATATATATATATATATATATATATATATATATATATATATATATATATATAGAAAAAAATCAATATGGCGTCAACTTCGGTAGCCTCGGAGAAGCCCCGGGGGGGGATTCCAAAAATAGCCCCTCATCCACCCCTTCCCCCATCACCACTTGGAAGTTGGTGACCTCCGGTGATGGGGTTGGTGCCACCAAGACATATATATATATATATATATATATATATATATATATATATATATATATATATATATATATATATATATATATATATATATATATATATATATATATATATATATATATATATATATATATATATATTATATATCCGCATCCGCATTCAAATTCAAAATCTGCATCCGCATCCGCACTTTCGGAAAAATTCAACATCCGCATCCGCACTTTCAAAAATTCAACATCCGCATCCGCACTTTCCAAAATTCGACATCCGCATCCGCATCCGCAAATTAGAAAATATGACATCCGATCCATCACTAATATATATATATATATATATATATATATATATATATATATATATATATATATATATATATATATATATATATATATATATATATATATATATATATATATATATATATATATATATATATATATATATATATATATATATATATATATATATATATATATATATATATATATATATATATATATATATATATATTATATATAATATATTAATCATAAATCAATATGGTGTGGGACCAAATTTCACATTCATAATCGCCTGAATATAGGTCCTGAATAGTGCATAATAGGATGTTATACTATTCCTCTTTCTCACCAGGCTCCTGAAGACGCAGAGCGCCTGTCAGTAATCCTGCACAAAATCCCTCCAACTCTGTCTGTCTTCGTATCTTCTCATCCCCTCCACATCCTCGATGTCTCCTCCTCTCCCCTCAATCGCCATCCTGATGTTATCTTTCCATCTAATTCTCGGTCTTCCAACTCCCCTCCTCCCCATCGGCCTCCATTCATAAAATCTCCTCGGATACCTGTCCTCATCCATTCTCTTCACATGCCCAAACCATCTCAACTGTCCCTTCCCAATAAATTTCAATATGTTTTCCACTCCTAATTCCTCTCTTATATCCTCATTTCTTCTTCTATCCCGTCTCGTCACACCCATAATCACCCTCAACACCCTCATTTCGCATGCCTGGATTTTACTTTTATCTCTTGTACTAAGGGCCCACGCCTCATATCCATACAACAGTATCGGTTTCAGGATACTAGTGTATATTATGGTTTTTACTTTCCTTGGGACATTTCTATCCTTCATCAGCGGATATAAGGATATCAGTGCGCTATTAAATTTGCCACGTCTTATATCCAGTTCACAGGCTTGTACTGTTCTCAGATCCGAAACACACTCCCAGATATTTAAAGTGATCTGTCTGCTTCAGCGCTCTGTCACCCACTCTCACGTTCAGATTTTCTTGCATCTTTCCCATCACCATAACTTCTGTTTTGTCCGCATTTATCCTCATTCCAACTGCATTCAGAATGTCTAATCAATCATATTTGTAAAATTTCCTTAGTATCAGCGAACAAGGCCAGGTCGTCTGCGTAGCCAAAAATTTCCCCATTTACTCTTCCTTGTGCCATCTTTCCACAATAGTCCATAAATGTTATGAACAATATTGGGGAGAGCACGCTACCTTGCTTCACTCCCGTAGTAATTCTGAACCAATTGCTGTTTCCGGTCTATGTCTTTACATACGCTATCAACATATGTGCTTTCCATTGATGTTATTAATTTTTTCGGTATCTGATATTCCCTTCCTCTCAGTATGTTCCACAGGATACTTCTAGGGACTCTGTCAAAGGCTTTTTCTAAGTCTACGAAAGCCAGGTGTGTGGTATTGTTAAATTCCCAGTTCTTTTCACATATCATTTTCAACGAAAAGATCAGATCGATAGTCGATCTTCCCGGCCTGAATCCATACTGCCACTCATCCAACTTATCTTCCATTAACTCTCTCAATCTCCTTTCCAATATTCTTTCATATACCTTTTCCCATTACAGGCAAAAGTACAAAAAATTCTAGTAGGGATGTTGATGGTTGATAGTGATTCAAAGTCCTATTCTTCAATATTGACCACAGGGGATCTTTTATAAAGGTTTGGCAATTGTGGGGGCAAGGGAAGACATAAAACCACATCTGCATATTCATCAAACCATGACTGGTCAACATGAGCTACATGAACTGGTCTTATTTATCTTGATAAGAGAGACTACCTTCAAGAAACTATCTCTGCTCCACTGGATGAACCTGGTCACCTAAAATATGTACATAATCAATTGAAATTACATTATCGCGCATGGTAAATAAATGGGACTGCAGAATACCAGGGTATGGTTTTTCAAAATTTGACAGAATCTTTCCATGCTTCACCTGTGGCATAAGGTAGTCCAGATCATATTCCTGGGATGGTGTTCTCCACACAAACTCCGCCAGAGGTTGGGAGCAGTGTAAATATCAATTCATACAATGAAAGTTCTGTCTTCCACTGTCAGTTCAATTCTTATGAATGTTACACCACTCTCTCAACTTTCTGACACTCTTGTCATTTACAAAATTTTGGCGATTGCAGCACGCCCATGAATACTGCGCTTATCGAGTTCCCTAAACACTGTTCTTCACAGGATTTGCAAGACTGGTATTCAGCTTAGGTGTAACTTTTGCAGGTGTGTGTTTGTTTTTTTTTTTTTTTTTTTTTTTTTTTTTTTTGTAACATCTTCAACATGCTGTCCCAGAATTTCAATTACATCCACACTGGCATTTATCGACTGATATTTTTAAGGGAGCAACAATACATGTCCATGAACTTAGATACAGTAAGTTTAAAAGAACATGTCAGAAAATGTATAAACAAATAAACTACTAGGACATCACTTTTCAAATTTATAAATATGGTTATATATATATATATATATATATATATATATATATATATATATATATATATATATATATATATATATATATATATATATATATATATATATATATATATATATATATATATATATATATATATATAAATAAAATAGAAAACAATTCTCATACTTATTCAAAGTGCAAAAGGAATATTTCTCTACAATTATTCATTTAGTCATAAGCATTTAAGTTTAAATATAATAGCTTACCTGTGTGGCTTAAAAGAAAGTTTCACTACTAAATCACTAACACAGAGAATAAGAGGATGAGTTGCATACTTATAATGAGGAATCACATCATCTGGAACACTATTACATCCCTTAAAATAAAAAAAAAAAAAAGAGAGAATAACATTTTAAAATTTTTTTTGGCATAATATATAAAAGAATTGTTGATAAAACTATAAACTTGCAAAGTACTATATGATCACTAATAAGCTATTGGCACAATAAAATCATTGTTTTACAATAAAGTCTCCAAGAGAGCATTAAATTTTCGTTCAAAAGGAAATAATTAAGTCTCTGAAAGTTAAAAAGGTAAGGAAGAGAAGTAATGTGATCTTTATAAGAAAGGTCACATGAAAAGAAACACCAAGAATATTAAGGAGATGAAGGTTTGTTTTTGAAGAAGATATCAGTTTTGTGGAAGATTGTGTCGAGCAGAGAGATGGAGGAACTGAGTTTTGGTGGCATTGAAAACAAAAATGTTTTCTCTGCCCTAATTTGAAATGTGAAATAGATCATAGGTCAGTTGCGCCAAGGCTACCTCTTTTGCCTCTATTAACTGTTATTGGGAGGGGTGCCTTTCAAATTAAAATGAGTAATAAAAGGTGGAGTCATCGACATAGAAGTTGATAGGAAATGAAGTAAGAGAGAGAGGGTTATTTATGAAAAACAGAAAAAGTGTTGGGGATTGGAAAGTTTGGAAATCAAACCTTTGCAACAGCCTCTGTCGAAAGCTTTCGATATGTCCAGCGCAACAGCAATATTCATCAAAATAAAGAAGAGAGGAGGAACAAGAGTCAGACAGAAGGGAAAGAAGATCACCAGTAGTGTGTTTTTATTACAAAAGCCATACTGGCGATCAAAGATAAGATTAGAAGAATTGAGATGTTTCCAAATCTTCCTGTTAAGGATAGATTTGAAATCTTTAGCAAGAACAGAGGTTAAAGAAATGCGACGGTAGTTAGAGAGCTGAAAGGGGTCCCCTTTTTTTGGCACAAGCTAAATGAGTGCACATTTCCAGTAAGAAGAGAAGGTTGAAGTAGAAAGAAATAGCCAAAATAGTTTACCAAGGAAGGGTGCAAGCTCTGAAGCACAAGTTTTGAGAACCACAGGAGGGAAACGATCAGGACCGTATGCCTTCCTAGTGTTAAGCTTTGAAACAGCAGCAAAGACGTCTTAAGAAGAAATATATATATTTATATATATCGGTATATATATATATATATATATATATATATATATATATATATATATATATATATATATATATATATATATATATATATATATATATATATATATATATATATATATATATATATATATATATAATATGTGATGGATTATCATGTCATATTTTCTCATTTGTGGATGCGGATGTTGCATTTTTGTCAAGTGTGGATACGAATGTTGAATTTTTGAAAGTGCAGATGTGGATGTGAATGCTGAATTTCTGAAAATTTGGATGCGAATGTGGATGTTAAATTTTCGAAAGTGCGGATGCAAATGTTAATTTTGAATGAGAATACTCACATATGTGTTGGATGTGGATAAAAAATAAAAATTATATATAATATAAATAAAATATATATATATATATATATATATATATAATATATAATATATATATATATATATATATATATATAATATATATATATATATATATATATATATATATATATATATATATATATATATATATGAAGTTGGCACCTCATGTTACTGTCCTATTTAACAAGTAGATCTTTCTATAAAGTATCTTCCAAGAATCCACATAAGTGAACAAAACAGTACCTTAAACATGTTCTACCTTATCACTGTTAGCCTTTGATAACATCATGGAGCTCTTGACAGTTGCCTACTTAACTTATAAAATATTCTGGCACAGAGATAAGGGGTTCTTGTTAAATATTAAAAATATGTAATTATTTTAAAAAACAATATTTTTAAAAATGGAAGTACCTCTTCATTATTAGACTGGAGACTTCCACAAAATCCACTTAATCTTGGTATAAACTCTGGTGCTTCAGCAGAGAGTTTCGATTCTAAAATATATATATATATATATATATATATATATATATATATATATATATATATATATATATATATATATATATATATATATATATATATATATATTATATATATATATATATATATATATATTGATGAAGGCATAAACTGCAATTAAAACTTTTAACATTTTTCCTTTTTTTTAATATATATTATTTAATCCTCAAATATTTCGGATTATCTAAATTCAGTGATATTCTAAAAAACAATTAAAATTGATAAAAATAATGAATTCACAATATGTGTAAAATTACAATTAAAAATAAAAATAAAACAATCTTAAATTTGCAAGAAAGGTTTAGAAGTTTAGTTTAAAGATAAAATACTACAAAAAAAAATAAATAAATAAAAATAAAAATTAAAAAAAAAAAATCATAAAAAGGTTTATTTAATTATAAGGAAGGAGTAGAATAGCAAACATTCACTTAAATTAATGATTATATGCATTTTCTCAAAAAAAACAACAAATTTTCAGAAAATAACAGATTTTGTATAATAAAAGTGTAAGTACAAAAAATTTTTAATTTTTTTTTTTCCTGATTCACAATAGTGATTTAACAGGTTTACCTAGGTAAGACCCTAAAAAGTTTGAAAAAATGTAAGATATAAAATCATCAATATAACCTGTATTTATACATATTATTATTATTTTATTGCTATGTATCAAACTTGTATCATTTAGCTACATTATTTCAAAATTATAATTTTGTTTATACCAAGAGTCAATATAGCTAAAAGATCAGCTTCATCAGTATGAGAGTACTTTACAATGTTTGAGTGTGTTCCAGACTTTTCTAGTAGAGTACAAATACGATTAAGCATAGTGTTTAAGTCTGAGGTAGGACAGTTGAACAGAGAAAGAATAAGACTGTGTAGAAAGGCATGTTACACAAGCGTGTTTTCAATGGAGGAGAAAAGCAATGGGAGAGTTCAGAAGAGCAATGTCCATTGTACTAGCGATAGTATATATTGAGTTACACAGCAGTTCTATTTGCAAAAAGAGACTGGAGATGGAGAAAATGTGAGAATGAAAGTTGTTCAGACGAAAAGCCAGGCTCCACCTTGTCAAGGAGAGCTGCGTGTGTGTGGAACTACACCAGATGTGTTAGGCGTATTCCATACAAGGGAGAACAACACCCTATAAAGAGAAAGCAACTGGATTGATGTAAAAAAATCATGAAGGTGCAACAGAACACCCAACCTCTTAGAAGCTTGTTTAGAAAGAGAAGTAATGTGATCTTTCCAAGAAAGATCAAAAGAAAAAGAAACACCAAGAATATTGAGGACATTAAGCTTTGAGTTGAGTGTTTTCAAAGATGATCTCATAGTTTTGTGGAAGATTGTGTCAAATAGACAGATTGAAGATTTACTATTTGTACTATTAGCACATTGGTTATTTTGCGATTAAAATTTCCTATTTTGTTACCCTGTCTTCATTTTCAAAATGACTTTAGTACCACTAACACACAATATTCTATGTAATTCCATCTAAATTCCTGAAGGATTTGCTGATGCTGGGTGTTCCTCTTTTACAAGCAAATAATCTACAGAATGTGTTGACATATCAACTGTTGTTGAAGGATGAAGATAAATTTCTCATGGCAGCTTCAGATCCTACCAAGAGTAATAACACCATAATTGAGCTCAAAACTAGCAAGAACCTCAAGTGGGAACATATTAGTGCAGGTTTATTCCCATAAATTCTTGCATAATTTCAACAAGAAGTTCTGTTTTATGAGAACTTTCAAGTGCTCCCAGGAGTACTCTGTGAACATGATTCTCCAGTAGGGATTAATCTACATTCATTCCTAAAAGACTTTCTGATATTCAAGAGAATGATTCCCAAAAGGAACTTATAAATCTTCTTCAGTCTCAGTACTGGAGATAATATTGGGCTTGCTCATAATGTTCAAGATCACAATGAGCTATTGTCTGACAGGTCCATTCATGTGCCTGTTTAGAGGTTTCAAGGACCATGGGCTGAGAACATTAAGCGTCAGTGTGGTGAGCTCAAAGAAGGCAGAATTATTTAGAAGAGCCACTCTCCATATTCAGCTCGTCATTTCTGCATGGAAAAAAGATTTTAGTCTGCCTCTTTGTGTAGACTATGGCGCTCTCAACAAACATTCTAAGGAAGACTCATTTTCTTTACCTAATTATTAGATTCCATCCATAACATGTCAGTTGCTTGATAATTCACCACCATTGGTTTAGTGCATGAATATTACTCAATTACGATGGCATAGTATAGAGAAAGCATCCTTCTCTACACCTCTGTCACATCATGAATTTCTTTGAAAGACTTTACTGTGAAAGGTGGACCAGTCACTTTTCTATGAGGTATGATGATGGCTCTGTCTGGTATTCATGGCCTGAGATCATGGTACACTTGAATGATTTAATTACTAGGTTCAATACCTTTAAAGAGCATATTCTATCTTCAGAAAAGATATTAAAAGTTCTCTATGCTAATGGGTTCAAGCTAAAACCCAGTAAAACTAAGCTATGCTGAGATTCCATAATTTTCTCAGGAATCAAACAACCTGAAAGTTAAAATTTTTGAAATTTTGGTTAGTTTTTCCCTGTTTGATGGTAAAAATTTGATTTAAAAAAATAATTTAATTCTTAAATTTTACCTGCTTTGGATCTGTTTTTCACAACTTGAACTTCTGGAGGATGCTTATAAGGTCTTCGTAAACAATTTAAATTACCAATCATTTCGTTTTCAAGAGAATCTGATAAGTTACCTCTACCCCTTCCAGCCTTCACAGCAGACTCCATATTGGTGTTCATGACAAATTAGTTAAAATATAAAATGTTTCATAACTTATAAATTCTCTTTTGTTTCCTGTAAGTTAGAAATATGAATTTATTAAATATATTCTGAGTTCTTTTAATACAAATATATATATATATATATATATATTATATATATATATATATATATATATATATATATATATATATATATATATATATATATATATATATATATATATATATGTAGAAATTTGCAAATAGGGCACCCAACCCTATACTTACAATCAGAACTCCCCTTCATTTCCTTTTTGTTTATGGGAGCTAAATATCAATTATTATTTAGTTATGACTTGGATGTATGTTTGACAGATGTTAAATCAGCTTTTCTTTCCTTTACAGATAGTAAATAATTTATAAAACCCTAAAGTTTAAAATAGGGAAGACTAGAAAATATTCAGTACAGGAAGATAGACAGTATTCATTTAATTTGTCAATTTCATCTCCCTTGCAAGGGTAAGTTTACCATTACATATCCTTACATTAATAGGAGGGTTAGACATGTGAATATAACTATTGGGATGGGTTAATGTTTAGATTCATTTAACTTAATAACCATACCCTTTTAGGTACCAATTGTGGAGTCAGTTACAAGTTTGGAACTCATATTGGATTGGGAATCTGACTGATGTTTAGGCCAGATAAGTTGTTTGGGATAATTGCTAACTTCAGATTTTGCAGTTACTTGCTAAGCCGAGCCATAGATCTAAACTCATTTAGAACTGAGCAGGCAAGAGAATGCAAACGATCTCCTCTGGCAAATGACAAGTTAAGTACACCCATTCCGGAATTTGTAAATTTTTGTAATTAATAACCTACCATAACTATAACTACCTACTGTAACATTAGGATTAGTTGTATATTTTCATTTGTTGAAAAAGTATTCATTAGTTGCACCATACATAAATAATCATATTTGTGTATGAAGTTGCAATTATTGAATAAATCATATACAAATATTTATATTTGTATATGAGAAACTTTTGTAAAATTGAGCACTACACAGATATTTATATCTGTGTATGCAATTAGACTGTTTGTGAATAAATATTCATTAGTTGCACCATACATAAATAATCATCTTTGTGTATGAAGTTGCAATTATTGAATAAGTCATATACAAATATTTATATTTGTATATGAGATCATAATTTGTATAACAGGGCACTACACAGATATTTATATCTGTGTATGCAATTAGTTTTCTAAAATAAGTATTCATTAGTTGCACCATACATAATTAATCATCCTTGTGTATGAAGTTGCAATTAATGAGTGAATCATATACAAATATTTATATTTGTATATGAGAAAGTTTGTAATATTCGTTGTAAGTCTTTGGCGCAATAGTGATAGTAATTAGGGTCATAACAATTCTGGTTCACGCATTTTTCTTATATTAGTACATGGTTTCTGAGTGTATTTATATTTCAGTAAATTTATATATTAGTGGGGTGTATTTTCATTTAGTAGATAGCATCCTGCGTTTTCCTGTAGTTTGTTTTTTTTTTCTTTTTTTGTTCTAATTTTTGTAAAGTCATCTGTAGAGTCATAAGTCATAGGTATTGGAGGTTTCATTGGCAATTCTTCTTTGATTCACCCAGGCCACGTTAAGGGTGGAGAAGCTTGTAATACGAGGATCCTAAAACCAGACCTGAGTGTCTAGCTTATCTTGTTGTGTAACTAAAGTAACAGTGGGGGAAGTGTTGTTGACTACCGAGTCTTTGGTCTTCATATTGAGAGGGTTGAAGGGTTGTAAAAGAGGTGGTCTCTCCCCTTAACATAATTGGCGACCTTGCCAGGATCCTCCTGTTGGTTGCCTTGTTCTTGTTCAGATACTTGTGATTTCATCATTCTTGGGTGTTGCTCTCGTGACAAATCTTTGTAGAATCATCAGAGTTATTCTTTTCTGCGATTTTTTTTTCTTCTTCCTTTTGTTGTGGTGGATTGTTACTTTTGTGTGTTGGGTTAGAAAGGAAACCATATTACACTCTTAACATATCCACATTATATACAGCACAATGTCAAATTACCAAAACCAAGACATGTTAGAGTTAGGTTCAATCGCGGATCTTGACTTGTCTGAGTCGTCTGATCAATTGGACACACAGGATCGGGCGGCTGAACACGTTCCGGATAATCGACCTGTGGCATCAAAAGATCCCGATAACGTGTATATATTAGCCGAATTACAGAGGTTACATTCGGCCCTCGGGAATTCCAACCGGCAGTTGGATGAATTGCGGGCTGAACGGCAGAGCGAACATCAAAGTAGGGATTTCAATAGGGAGGATAGTCGACCTCCAGTAGAGCGGTTGCATTTCCCTTTTGCAGATGTGGAGAGAGCTGAATCGTCGCCGGTCCGGGAGCTAAAATTCGCAGCAACTGGGTTAACTCGCGGACCACCCGAGGGCGTGCGGTTCTCTTTGCCATCCTTAACAGAGAGTAGTAGATATGCTACAATAGCATCAGGTTTGCCCATTTCGTCGGTTTCTAGTTCGCTGACTGTGTCAACACAGCCAGCTCCGACTTATTCATCTCCTATTATGACACCTTCCGTGTCTGAATCTTCCAGACCTTTGCCTAGTCGAACTATGCCACCAAACTCAGATAATCGTCTTGATGCCATTGAAAATCAGCTGGCTATGATCACACGATCTGTCTCTATGTTGACTCAGATCATAGCTAAGGCATATAAACCTAAAGCAGTACCCCCACGTAAATTTAATGCTGCTAAGGAACATAATCTCCGAACGTTCTTTAAACAGTTCGAGAGATATTGCCAGGTCACATATCCAGACCAACCCGAAGACTGGATAATCGTTCTCGGAAACTTCCTTGAGGGTACCTACAGTGACCTGTACGATCAAATTATTCGTGAGGAAATGGCTTATACTGCTATTAAGGACGCATTGCTTCAATGGTGGGATTATGAGGCTGGTGTAAGAAAGGACAAAGCATCGCAAGAGTTTATGCTTGCCAAACGGAAACCGGGCGAGAGTGTAAACATGTTCGCACTCCGGTTGGAACGATTAGCAAACCGAGCCTACCCTGGTGTTCCCATGCGTACCCATGACAATTTACGTCAGGCATTCTTATATAATTTACCGGCAGTAGTGGAACAGCGAATGCACGATTACATACTCAATCATGAGGGTGCAACTGGTCAAAAATTGCAATTTGATCAGATAGTCAGACTGGCAAATCAACATTGTAATGAGCTGTCTGCCGAACAAATCGAAGAACCTGAGGTAATCACCATTTCTCAGGTTAAGACCTCACAACAAAAGAGCGATGCCTGGAGTGAGGTGGTTAAAAGATATGCCAAGAAGCCAAATAACTTTGCTAGAGCTGTAGTAGAGTCAGTGCCAACCACACCACCCAAGTCAACCAATAATCGCGCATCACATAGAAATAACCATGGCTATGGCAATTCATCTCCAAAGACTGGTAAAAATTCATCTAATTCATCCTTTTTCTGCACACATTGTGGAAAAAATAATCATACATTGAGTGACTGCTACGGCTATAATAATGTGTGCCCATACTGTAAACAACAAGGGCATTCTACTATTGACTGTCCACAAATAAAGCAAAGGCAGTCAAATCGGTCCTTGGAAATGGCTCAAGCACCCACAATGAAATGCCCTTATTGCTCAGCTGGACATCTGGGGAAAGATTGTCCCAGCCGCGGAAGTCCTCGGCCTAAGGATCGAGAAGGTCCATTGCCGCAGCGGAATAATCAGTGGGGTGCAGTAAACAACACATGCAACACATGTGGTGGCACTCATTCAGCAGGTGATTGTAGTGGAACCCCAGCTTTAAACTAAGCAACTCCGTAGCCATGGGTCAGGCTGCGGAGGAGATTAGTGATGGCGGCTCCAATTCTAATTTAGTGACCCAAAACCCAATTGCGAACCCCGAAAATATTCAAATCCTATTTAATCGGGCTGACAGTCAACCCTTATATGTGGATGTCACCCTCGAGGGATATTCGGACAAGGTTTACGATTGCTTAGTCGATAATGGGGCGTGTGTAAGTCTCATTAAGTCTTCGGTAGTAGATGAGTTAAAAGGTGTTCACAAACACCCATCGACTATTCGAACTATTACTGGCATTGGTCATACTGCCATTAAAATTTCACATTTTGTTATCCTAAGTCTTCATTTCCGTAGTGGTTTCAGTACCACTGAGACCGAATTCTATGTTGTCCCATCTGAATTCCTGGAACATTCACTGGTACTGGGTGTTCCTCTTTTACGAGCAAACAGTCTTCTTCCAGATATGTCAACATATCAATTATTATTAAGGGATGAAGATAAATTTCTTGTTGTAGCTTCTGATCCTACCAAAAGTAACACCACAATTGAACCTAGAACTACCGAAAATCTTGAAGTAGGACCACATCAATGCGGATTTATTTCTATAAATCTGTGTAATTTTACATATTCTCTCCAGAACTTCTATCTAGAAGGGCTGTGTGAGGAGAACTTTCATGTGTTACCAGGAATACTCAGAGAAGGCGATTCTTCAGTTGTGGCTATTTACAATGGTAGTGAATCACCTAGATTCATACCTAAAGGGTTCCCAGTGGGATCTGCTTTTCCTATTACAGAGACCACTGACATTTCAATCTTTAATATTCTACCCGGTGAACCGGAAGATGCTTCTATGCATAATGATTATTGGACTCGAGATAGAATTATGGAAGAGTTCCAATTTTCCGATATCCAAGTGGAAGATTCCCAAAAAGAACAACTTGTAAATCTTCTTCAGAAATATTCTTCAGTCCTCAGTACTGGAGATGATGATGTTGGGCTTGCTCACAATGTCCAGCATCACATTGAGCTTACATCAGACAGGCCCATTCATGTACCTGTTCGGAGGTTTCAAGGACCGTTAGCTCAAGAGATCGAGCGCCAGTGTTGTGAGCTCGAAGAAGGGGGAATTATTCGGAAAAGCCATTCTCCATATTCGGCTCCAGTAGTCCCTGTAAGGAAAAAGGACGGTAGTTTGCGTCTGTGTGTGGATTACCGTGCCCTTAATAAGCATACTAAGGGAGATGCATTTCCCTTGCCTAACTTAATCGACTCCATTTACAACATGGCAGGTGCTCGATTTTTCACCACCATTGATTTGGTGCGTGGATACTATCAAATTGAGATGGCAGAGGGTAGTATAGAAAAAACAGCCTTCTCTACGCCCTCTGTCACATTATGAATTCCTTCGCATGCCTTTTGGAGTGAAAGGCGGGCCAGCCACTTTTCAAAGAGGTATGATGATGGCCTTGTCGGGTATTCCATGGTCTGAGGTCATGGCATACCTGGACGATGTAATTATTCGGTCCAGCACTTTCGAACAACATATTCTCTCCTTGGAAAAAGTATTACGTGCTCTCAATGCCAATGGGTTCAAGTTAAAACCCAGTAAAACAAAGTTATGCCGAGAATCTGTAGATTTTCTCGGACATCAAATTGATAATAGAGGTATTCTTCCTCTTGAAAAGAACCTCTCTGGCGTACTTGACTTTCCTATACCAAGTACAGTCAAACAACTCAGGCAGTTTTTGGGAATGGTTAATTTCTATCGACGCCATATTCCACATTGCTCTTCAATCGCTAAACCGTTATCATGTCAAACTGGTGGTCGTACTGTACGATGGACTGAGGAATGTCAAGAAGCATTTGAAAAACTTAAATCATCATTAGTTGATCCAACGTTACTGGCATTCCCAGAATTATAGTCTTAACTCCCCACCATTAGAATTGTTCGTTGACGCGTCAGATATTGGATCAGGGGCGGTGTTGTCGCAACAACAGGGAGATGATAGTCGGCCCATTGCGTTTATTTCTATGACATTCTCTGATGCACAACGGAAGTATTCTACAGTGGAACGCGAGCTAGCTGCCCTACGATGGGCCGTTAAAGCGTTACGACCATTCCTTTGTAATGAAAAGGAATTTATCATATACAGTGATCATGAGCCATTACAATACCTTCACAATATGTCAACTGCAGATGGACGTATTGCGCGAACGTTAGAGGAACTTTCCGAATATAATTTTCAAATTCGCCACATCAGTGGTCGGAAAAATATTCTCGCAGATGCTTTATCCCGCTCTCCTGTACCGGTAATTGAATCAGAGCCTTTAGACGTGATGACTGAGGGAAATTTCGAAAAAAGTTATATTCCCCAGGGTTTTAAGCAAATAACTTTTCCGGGAGGTGGAGATTCTTTATTTCAATGTTTTGCATTCTGGTTGGAAGGGTCAGAAGGGTCTCATGTTGAAATGAGAGAGAGGTTAGTTGAGGAACTAATTAAAGACCCGCGCAAGTATAATCTTCATGGAAGAAATCTGTTGAAGAGACTCAGATTGATGGCACACTCAGGTCAAGTACCAATCCCAGAAATAATTCAAGCATTCGCAAATCTTATGCATTGCAAAACTTTAGTTTATTATACTAGTGCTAAACCACTGGTATATGGGGAGGGTTTTACGGACACATGCCATTTATCTTGTGTGTCAGGAATTCATTACAATTTGCTAATTCCAGAAGAAAACGTTAATTCCTCAAGCGATATAGTCTCAATTAATTTAGTTAGAATACATTCTAAAACATCCAATTTACAAATACATAGCACACTATTACAGAACTCTTCAGTAGACATAGACACTCTTAAACATAAACAGCAAACAGATAGGGTTTTAAAAAGTTTATCCAGAGTAGTTGTCAATAAATTGCCAAAGAAACAGTGGCCTAAGAACTTGACTGCATTCAAGTTGGTTGCTGAACATATTCACTTTTCCGAGGGGTTGTTGTTGGTTAAACATAAAAATGAGGATAAATTCATTGTCCCATTCTCATATATGGTTTCTCTAGCAACGCAGTTCCACATTGATTATGGACATCTAGGTAGAAACAAGTTATTGTCTCTTATATATGAGGAACTTTGGAATCCCCGAGTGAATCAAATAGTCTCAGACATTTGTAGATCTTGTCCACACTGTCAAGTGTCTAAGACAGGTACGAATATTGCCAGACCCCCTATGTTGAAGATTAGTTCTTCTTTTCCATATGAGTTACTGGCAGTTGATCTGTTGCAATTGCCGCGCACCAGCAGAAATAATGGCTATTGTCTTGTTGCCATTGACCACTTTTCTAAATTTATCAATGTAGTGCCTCTGGTCAATAAAACCAGTCAAGTGGTCGCAAATGCATTCAAACACAAGATCTTACCTTTCTTAACCTACATTCCTGATCGTCTCTTAAGTGATCGTGGGTTAGAATTTATGGGTGAACCATTTGAAGAAGTATTACATGAATTTGGTATTGAACATGTGGTGATATCAAGTCACATGCCACAATGTAATGGAGTCACAGAACGTGTCAATCGTACACTGTTACAGATATTAAGGACTTTGGCTCAAGATAACCCATCATCATGGGATAACCAGTTGCCTCAAGCAGTTATTTTATACAATAACACTTGGCATTCAGCCATTGATGCCACTCCATCAGATATCCTACTGAAAAACCCACATTCTTTCAAAAGGAACCCATGTTTACAACAGTTCTGGCGGGAACCATCTAAACACTTCTCCCCATATCGTGAAGGGGACAAAGTTGCATATAAAGTTCACATGCCAGGTAACCTGGTCATAAACAAATTCAAATCGCGCTATGTGGGACCATTTACTATTCGTCAAGCTCATGACAATGATCTTACTTATGTAATCTCTAGGGTAAATAAACCACACTCAGAGATTCGTGCTCACTATTCACAACTACGTCCATGGATAGAAGTTCCTCGTTACTTACGAGATAATCCCCATTTCAAGCAATTACTTTCCTCAGAAGAGGTGGATGATGATCATCAGACTACTGATGAAGTAAGAATGGATGAAGAGATAGAAATCATGGACATTGAAGATAATCACGCTGCTGAGCCAGAGATTTTCAATTCATTGGAAACTGAATGTGAAGAAAGCGATTTTTTAGGTTTTGAAGTTAATTCAACATTATCTTTAAATGAATATTTGGGTTTTACAAGAGAATATTGTAATATTAGCATTACCAGTGCCAAAACTCCAACTGTTAGTAGCCTAGGTACATCCCACACACCACCTTTTAAGAACATGAACATTACACCCACAATTACACCAGTAGACGCAACATGTGTGGTTTCCAGTTGTCATTCTGTTGAAACATATTTGGGTCAAAATCTGGTGAGGGATGAAAGTGATGTAGAATTTGGTTTGAATTTGCCAGGTGAAAAGGAATCTGAATCAAGGTTGAGCTCTTCACTTAATAGTTGTCGCATGTCAGCTGATCTTTCACATCTTCAGGCCCTATGTCAGGTTACTGAGGGATCAATTGTTGTTAATGATAGTTCCACAATCGAGAATACACAAGGTTCAGAGCCCTCAAGTGGAGCAGATTTTGAAGGCTTCACCACAGGCAGGGTGAATACTCGTGATGTTCGGGATATCCTTGGAAGAGATTCTTCATTATATAATCTCAGGTCCCCCGAAAACGAAATGCGAACCAGAGTTGTTGAGACCATGGTAACTACCACTATTAGCACTGCAATTGGGTATAGAACTCGTTCTCATGGTCCTGTCCCAGAATATATTAATGTCTTAGAAAAGCCATTAGAATATATGTGGAAACATCACTAATGCATTCCATACAAAATTATTCTTTTATTAATGTTTTCCAAAATGTCTGATTTTGAGATTTGTTTTTTTTTTTTTTTTTTTTACATGCATTTTGTTTAATCATTTTCTTATTCACACATTATTTGCATTAAAAATTTATTTAATTTTTATTATTTATATATGTTGGTTCTTTAACCCTTCTGAATTACTTTCTAGGATTTTTTTTTTTTTTTTTTTTTTGTATATGTTATGTATTTTTTTTTTCATTCCTTTGTTGTTTTGTGACAATTACATACAAATATATATTGTATTTTTCAGATAGTGAAAGTTCTGGAGTAGTAAATTATCTACCAATATAACATTTTGTAAATCATCTGCCAATGTAACATTTTGTAAAAAGGTTTTGTTTTTCTCTTAAGAATGTAATTGTTACTGTTGGAATTGGTCAGAGGACTTCGTTTGCATTCTCTCTCTTGCTCACAATCACATATTATTGGCTCGAAACTCATGCAAAGCAGCTATATTGGGGGGATCTTATTCTATGAGGAGGGAGCTTTCTTTCTTTTCTCACTCCTGTATGACTTGTATGATTGTTTGGTGAAAGAAAAGTACCTTTTCTTTGGTGAGGGATAATGTAGAAATTTGCAAATAGGGCACCCAACCCTATACTTACAATCAGAACTCCCCTTTTCATTTCCTTTTGTTTTATGGGAGCTAAATATCAATTATTATTTAGTTATGACTTGGATGTATGTTTGACAGATGTTAAATCAGCTTTTCTTTCCTTTACAGATAGTAAATAATTTATAAAACCCTAAAGTTTAAAATAGGGAAGACTAGAAAATATTCAGTACAGGAAGATAGCACAGTATTCATTTAATTTGTCAATTTCATCTCCCTTGCAAGGGTAAGTTTACCATTACATATCCTTACATTAATAGGAGGGTTAGACATGTGAATATAACTATTGGGATGGGTTAATGTTTAGATTCATTTAACTTAATAACCATACCCTTTTAGGTACCAATTGTGGAGTCAGTTACAAGTTTGGAACTCATATTGGATTGGGAATCTGACTGATGTTTAGGCCAGATGAGTTGTTTGGGATAATTGCTAACTTCAGATTTTGCAGTTACTTGCTAAGCCCAGCCATAGATCTAAACTCATTTAGAACAAACAAGCAGAACCAAACGATCTCTTCTGGCAAATCACCAGTTAAGTGCATACACTACCCATTCTAAATAACCTTTGTTATGTAATTAAGCACCTACACAAATATCCATATTTGTGTACGTGGTACCATTCTCATTAATTCATATTTTCATATATTGTAGAATTTAGTGAATAAATTTATAACAAATATTTATATTTGTATATAAATAATACTTTGTATAACTACCTACTGTAACATTAGGATTAGTTGTATATTTTCATTTGTTGAAAAAGTATTCATTAGTTGCACCATACATAAATAATCATATTTGTGTATGAAGTTGCAATTATTGAATAAATCATATACAAATATTTATATTTGTATATGAGAAAATACTTTGTAAAATTGAGCACTACACAGATATTTATATCTGTGTATGCAATTAGACTGTTTGTGAAATAAATATTCATTAGTTGCACCATACATAAATAATCATATTTGTGTATGAAGTTGCAATTATTGAATAAGTCATATACAAATATTTATATTTGTATATGAGATCATAATTTGTATAACAGGGCACTTACACTATATCTGTGTATGCAATTAGTTTTCTATTAATAAGTATTCATTAGTTGCACCATACATAAATAATCATCTTTGTGTATGAAGTTGCAATTAATGAGTGAATCATATACAAATATTTATATTTGTATATGAGAAACTTTTGTAAAATTAAGCACTACACAGATATTTATATCTGTGTATGCAATTGAAAAATTTTGTTGTAGTCATCTTCGCATACAAAAATATTTATATTTTTGTATACGACTAATAGTTGGTTGTGGTCATAACAATTCTGGTTCACGCATTTTTTCTATATTAGTACATGGTTTCTGAGTGTATTTATATTTCAGTAAATTTATATATTAGTGGGGTGTATTTTCATTTAGTAGATAGCATCCTGCGTTTTCCTGTAGTTTGTTTTTTTTTTTTTCTTTCTCTTTTGTTCTAATTTTTGTAAAGTCATCTGTAGAGTCATAAGTCATAGGTATTGGAGGTTTCATTGGCAATTCTTCTTTGATTCACCCAGGCCACGTTAAGGGTGGAGAAGCTTGTAATACGAGGATCCTAAAACCAGACCTGAGTGTCTAGCTTATCTTGTTGTGTAACTAAAGTAACAGTGGGGGAAGTGTTGTTGACTACCGAGTCTTTGGTCTTCATATTGAGAGGGTTGAAGGGTTGTAAAAGAGGTGGTCTCTCCCCTTAACAATATATATATATATATATATATATATATATATATATATATATATATATATATATATATATATATATATATATATATATATATATATATACATATATATATATATATATATATATATATATATATATATATATATATATATATATATATATATATATATATATATATATATATATATATATATATATATATATATATATATATATATAATATATTAAACAAATATTTATATATTTCAAGTAAAGATTAATTTAATTTAAATATTACTATACAGCAATGGAAAATGTAACACTTGTCTATAGGGGTCTCTACCCCTTAAACCCATGAGTCAGTGGTAAATAGTGTGTGTGTGTATGTATATATTATATATATATATATATATATATATATATATAATATATATATATATATATATATATATATATATATATATATATATATATATATATATATATATATATATATATATAGCAGTTAATTAAACATATAAAAAAAAATTTAATACACACATACATATGCATACTAGAAATTAGAAAAAGTACAACTAGTTCACTATGGAGAAAGGCAATCGTCACATTGTCTAGTTTTATGACATTAAGTTATACAATGTGAAAACACACAATTCTTTTTTAGTTTTATATGAAAGAAAACGTATTTGATTATATATATATATATATATATATATATATATATATATATATATATATATATATATATATATATATATATATATATATATATATATATATATATATATATATATATATATATATATATATTCACTGTTAATTCCACTTTTTTTTTAAATATAGAAAATAGAGATGTCTGAGCATTGCTAAATTCTTATTTGAAAAGAAAGAATTAGACAGTTTAAAAGACAATAGATTTTCTTTTAGCAGCATTTTTTTTTTTTTTTATTAATTTTTATAGGGTTCTTTTTATTATGTATTTATATTACTCTTCCGTAAAGTAAAAGTATGTGTAGAATGCATTTAAACATTTTAACTTCATATTTTCAATATAGTGAAAAATAGAGAGGTATTGTGCCAGATTGAATTATTACCTAGATTCCCTCCAACAGTAATACAGCAATATGATAGTCCAAAGAAAAATGATAATTCACCATTAAAATTGTATGAGGTATTGTTAAATGAACATAGTTATTACTTAATTTTTTAGAGTACAAAATAGTTTTCTGCGCCTCAACCTAAAAAATATTTCCTACCAATTCGTTTTCGTAGTTTCGATATATGAAAAATAATGTACTACTGGGAAATATACATTTACCCAAATAACTAAACTTCTTAATTCTATAAAATAACTATTCACACATTTTGGTGTCTGTCTTACAATTGAAATATCCAGGTCATACCATCAAAATAACCATTAAGGTAAATATACATTAGATAGGCCTTAATAAAGTTCATAAATATTTTATTATATTTCAACCCAACATTTTGCATACTGCCTGGGGATTGCTTAAGAAGCATTGCGCCTAATAGGGAAGGCCCAAACAGATAAGTTATTATTAAAGACTAATAACTATAATTAGTTTCTTGCCGTGATGGCCAAATAATTACCTAAACAGCAATTTTTAATATTAAATACACCATTTATTTTAATTTGAGTTTTATTACCGTATAAGAGACGCATACGATAGGCCCTAGGAATAAGATCGCAAAACGGTCAAAGTTCACTTAGGTTTATAGTCTTTGTGTCGTGAGTAGTATAATCAATCCAGAATTTTAATACTTCGTAACCTAAGCTAACCTATCCCGAATTTTGACACATGTATTAATTTTTTTTCAAGTTATTTTATAAAATTTCAATTTTGAGAAAGAGTTTTGAAACTTCAATTTTTTATTTATCAATTAAAGAATTTAAACTCCAGTGCCAAACCTTTACTTCACAGGGAGCAGACTTTTTAATATTAAATTTTTATAAATTGGTAATCTAATTTAAATTATTATTTAAAATTAGATTACCAGTTTATAAAACATGTTTTATAAATTTAAGTTTTAAAGCATCACTTTCGGTAGAGGCAAAGGAAGCAAAGATAATAAAGGGTGAAACAAAATATGCCTCAGCAAAAAGTCTTATTTTAACATATGAGCGTTATTACTAGAATATCTGAAGTTCCCGATAAGCCTTTTGCATGCTTCTTTATTTAATTGGATGAAAACGGATCCGTCTGAGAACGTTTTAATCCAGGGTACCGAAAATGTGAGCATTCATTTTATTTCTTAGAGTATTAGGCACAAATGAGTCGGAGGAGGAATAGTTCCGAAATCATCTAAGATAGAGTTAGAGGAAAAGTTTGAACGAAGAGTTCAGCTTTAGTAGAAGGTAAAACGGTAGTTGTACCGTCAGGAGATACCACAGAAGGGAAAGAGGAAGAAGCAAAGTTACAGGTGACAGTTTTTGCAAAATACCAGAAAGGGTGAGAGGAAGATAATCCAGAAAATTTATTACATTTAAGACGGAGAAAAATGGTTTTGGTGTGAATAGATTTTGCACGATTCCGGGATGAAATATAAGGTGAATGAGTTCCTGGGGTTTGAAGACAACGGTAATCCTTAAATACAACATCCAGGGGCGGCTCGTGACCTCCTTGTAAGTTTGTGCAACCCCTACTATAAACAACTAGTTAGTATATAACTGTTATTTATTACTTTTTATTAATTAATTTTAATAGTATGATTAAATATTTAATAAATTACATTGCATCTTAATATATTAACTTTCCGATGAAGCGTTATTTAATGTAAATAGAAAAAAGTCATACAATTTTAATTAGCTATTCGAAACCAATAAAAGTTTGTAAAAATTTTGCAACGCAAGATTTATTATATACGGACGAGAGGAGTTTGTACGTACAATTTTGTTTGCAAGCAAAAGCGAAAACATTTTGGAAGAAATTTGAATAAAAGTATACATATTTCAATTTTTTTGTGCTTCACAGAGAATAATTTTTATTATTATTTATAATAATAATATATATATATATATATATATATATATATATATATATATATATATATATATATATATATATATATATATATATATATATATATATATATATATATATATATATATATATATATATATATATATATATATATATATATATATATATATATATATATATATATATATATATATATATTCATAATTATGGGCTTTTTCAAGTTTGTAAATGTCAATTTCCTAAAGTATTTGAAGGTGCGAAAGTCAAAGAAAGTTGGAAAAGAAGACGAAGGAGCAAAGTGTTCCAAACTTAACCAATTGTGTATATTTAAGATTGAAAATAGTGTTTAGGTTTGGGACAGAAAAAGGATGAGACTGTGTTGAAAAAGGTGTCGTATGAGCACTTCTCAGAGCAGTTTGTTGTACGACGCCTTTAAAAATAAATGGAGTAATGAAAGGTGGAGTCATCGGCAAAGGAGAGGATAGATAATGAAGTAATAGAGAGAAGATCATTAATGAAAATAGATAAGAAAGGGATAGGAGAAATCTTTGAGGAACATGAACACCATAAGTAATAGACTTAAAGGATGAACGGTGGCCATTTAATGCAGGAACTAAAGAGCGACTGGAAAGAAATCAGAGAGGACATACTGAAGGAGGCAAGTTTAGAAAAAAATAAAATAAATAAAATAAAAGACACCCCAGAATATTTATTTAGTCGATATAATGCAAAATTCAAGCATTTTCTTATATATATATATATATATATATATATATATATATATATATATATATATATATATATATATATATATATATATATATATATATATATATATATATATATATATATATATATTAGGATGGAGTGAAAAAATTAAAATCGTGAATTTAAAATTCCTATTTGTGGAAAAGTTGCCAATTGCAAAGCCTATTTATAATACGAAATCTCAGCTAAATCAATTTTAATTTTGAATGCCAAAATAACTTTAATATTCAGCTCTCTCTCTCTCTCTCTCTCTCTCTCTCTCTCTCTCTCTCTCTCTCTCTGTGGGAACGCTAGCTCATGCTTATTTTTGCTGACGTCAATACGACTACGTTGTATTTTGGTACTAAATTGTATTTCATTTAGTGTTCGTTATGTGATTCATGTATTTTTTTTTTAATTTATTTATTTATTTATTTATTTATTTATTTATTTTTTTGCTAGTTTTGTTCAGTATGTTTTAATTAGTTATCATTTCGTTTTAGGTAGGGCATACAGAAATGCCCCGGACACGATCAGATGACTTACCCTCAGTGTTTGGCCTCCTGAAACCTTTAAAGATAATATGCTACCGACATATGCGGACGTTATAAGATATTATTTATATATACAACAACAACTTTTCGCCATTAATAAAAGATATCAAACGCTAATTGGAGAAAAGTTCAATTCCTATAGTTACGAACCAACAAATATTACATAAGAAAACATCTTTAAAAATATGTAATATTAAGAAGACTTTGAAAATAAAAGGTAAACTAAATTCTGTCGATAAAGTTTTATCATTTAGAGAATCCGCGGAGAAAAATCTATTCTATATTTCATTATTTAAATGCAAAGATTTTTATTAATATGTATTTGTAAAATTGAAGTACCTGTAGCTGAAAGAGTTTTTTAAGGGATCAAAGAACATTTTGAAGAATAGTACTTATAAAAGTTAACATTAAAGCAAGTAAAACGCTTGAAAAAACGATTGCAACGCAAAGAAAAGGCTGAAGAAAGAAGTTATAATTTTCAGTTGCAAGACAGTGAAGAAAAAAAAGCTAATAGACTTTCTCTTTCTGTTATGGGACAAATTTTGAATTCTAGTTCTGATGAAAATGAAGATACTGAATATAAACCATATGAAACGAAAAACAAAAAGTCAAGATCTTCCTTCAATTACGCAAATGAGATTTGAGCTTCCAAATGTAGCCATTCAACACAGAACTGATGTTTCTAATAGAGCAGCAGCAATTCTTATAAATGCAGCTTTAAAAGATATGGGAGCAATTACCAAAGACGATTCTTTTAAAGAAGTCGATCGTATCAACATCTGAAGGGGAAGAATAAAAACCCGCAGTAACTAAAAAGGAAAAATGAGGCAAAACGTTCTTCATCGGAATTTGGGATATACTTCTCTACTTCTATAGATCCTCTCTCTCTCTCTCTCTCTCTCTCTCTATATATATATATATATATATATATATATATATATATATATATATATATATATATATATATATATATATTATATATATATATATATATATATATATATATATATATATATATATATAATTATTATTATTATTATTATTATTATTATTATTATTATTATTATTACCCCATATCCCGCATCATGCAAAATTCTTGTAAATTTTAACTATTATTTCCATTTTTAGCTTCAACATATTTTAAAATATAGCAACTCGTCAAAATATTGAAAGATTTTTTTTTTATTTTTTTTATTTTTTTTGTTTCTGAGAGCGGACTTCACCAACGAGGGCATGTGAGAGTTTTATAATGGCGGCAAACGATATTATGGTCATAATTATTCCTTTTATTTTAAATTTTTTTTTTTTAATTTAAGTGTTTTTTTAATTTTTTTTTCTTACAAAATAATTTGACGTTCGTCGATTAACCAAAAAAATAAGCAAACATATCATTTCCTTTTCGTAGTTACGCTGAGAAGAAAACAAAAAAAAAAAAGGCACGTCGTATGAGTTTCAGTTGAACTCGCAACGCGTGAATACGTAGTTTCAATCAAACTAGCAACCCGTAGGCACGTAGGTATTTTCAGCAACCTTGTCTCGTACGAAAAAATCCACTTCCATGAACGCTACAATTACCTAACCATTAAGGTAAATATAAATTAGATAGGCCTTAATAAAGTTCATAAATATTTTATTATATTTCAACCCAACATTTTGCATACTGCCTTGGGATTGCTTAATTAAGCATTGTGTCTAATAGGGAAGGCCCAAACAGATAAGTCATTATTAAAGACTAATAACTATAATTAGTTTCTTGCCGTGATGGCCAAATAATTACCTAAACAGCAATTTTTAATATTAAATACACCATTTATTTTAATTTGAGTTTTATTATCGTATAAGAGACGCATACGATACGCCCTAGGAATAAGATCGCAAAACGGTCAAAGTTCACTTAGGTTTATAGTCTTTGTGTCGTGAGTAGTACAATCCAGAATTTTAATACTTCGTAACCTAAGCTAACCTATCCCGAATTTTGACACATGTATTAATTTTTTTTCAAGTTATTTTATAAAATTTCAATTTTGAGAAAGAGTTTTGAAACTTCAATTTTTTATTTATTAATTAAAGAATTTAAACTCCAGTGCCAAACCTTTACTTCACAGGGAGCAGACTTTTTAATATTAAATTTTTATAAATTGGTAATCTAATTTAAATTATTATTTAAAATTAGATTACCAGTTTATAAAACATGTTTTATAAATTTAAGTTTTAAAGCATCACTTTCGGTAGAGGCAAAGGAAGCAAAGATAATAAAGGGTGAAACAAAATATGCCTCAGCAAAAAGTCTTATTTTAACATATGAGCGCTATTACTAGAATATCTGAAGTTCCCGATAAGCCTTTTGCATGCTTCTTTATTTAATTGGATGAAAACGGATCCGTCTGAGAACGTTTTAATCCAGGTTACCGAAAATGTGAGCATTCATTTGATTTCTTAGAGTATTAGGCACAAATGAGTCGGAGGAGGAATAGTTCCGAAATCATCTAAGATAGAGTTAGAGGAAAAGTTTGAACGAAGAGTTCAGCTGTAGTAGAAGGTAAAACGGTAGTTGTACCGTCAGGAGATACCACAGAAGGGAAAGAGGAAGAAGCAAAGTTACAGGTGACAGTTTTTGCAAAATTCCAGAAAGGGTGAGAGGAAGATAATCCAGAAAATTTATTACATTTAAGACGGAGAAAAATGGTTTTGGTTTGAATAGATTTTGCACGATTCCGGGATGAAATATAAGGTAAATGAGTTCCTGGGGTTTGAAGACAACGGTATCCTTAAATACAACATCCAGGGGCGGCTCGTGACCTCCTTGTAAGTTTGTGCAACCCCTACTATAAACAACGTTAGTATATAACTGTTATTTATCACTTTTTATTAATTAATTTTAATAGTATGATTAAATATTTAATAAATTACATTGCATCTTAATATATTAACTTTCCGATGAAGCGTTATTTAATAATGTAAATAGAAAAAAGTTATACAATTTTAATTAGCTATTCGAAACCAATAAAAGTTGGTAAAAATTTTGCAACGCAAGATTTATTATATACGGACGAGAGGAGTTTGTACGTACAATTTTGTTTGCAAGCAAAAGCGAAAACATTTTGGAAGAAATTTGAATAAAAGTATACATATTTCAATTTTTTTGTGCTTCACAGAGAATAATTTTTATTATTTTTATAATATGAAATATAAATAAGTTTTCATATATATATATATATATATATATATATATATATATATATATATATATATATATATATATATATATATATATATATATATATATATATATATATATATATATATATATATATATATATATATATATATATATATATACAAAAATATGGGCTTTTCAAGTTTGTAAATGTCAATTTCCTAAAGTATTTGAAGGTGCGAAAGTCAAAGAAAGTTGGAAAAGAAGACGAAGGAGCAAAGTGTTCCAAACTTAACCAATTGTGTATATTTAAGATTGAAAATAGTGTTTAGGTTTGGGGACAGAAAAAGGATGAGACTGTGTTGAAAAAGGTGTCGTATGACCACTTCTCAGAGCAGTTTGTTGTAC
>SEYY01022408.1:0-2500 GCA_009176605.1 Armadillidium nasatum
CCACACACACACACACCTACACACACATTTTATACATCAATTTTTCAACCATAAAGCCTTGATGTAATAAAATGATTTATTACAATATAATCTACTTCACTACATGTTAATAATAATAATAATAATAATAATGATAATAATAATAATAATAATAATAATAATAATAATAATAAAGATAATAATAATAATAATAATAATAATAATAATAATAATAATCATACCTGCCAGATTCGGATCCAAGGTAATAATAATAATAATAATAATAATAATATAATAATAATAATAATAATAATAATAATAATAATAATAAAGTAGTAAATAATAGGAAGGTTATAAGCTTAAGGAAATGAAATATGCCCTATACTTACGACTTTTAAAAGCGAGCAATGAAATTTTAGCGACTTGAAGATATAGTGAACGATCATAATGAATATTTATAGAAAGACAAACGTTTCACTGTTCGATGCTCTTATCTGCTTAGTTAGATTCTGCGAAGGTTTGCTAGAATGTTATTTGCTTTTCCTAGTGTGTGGGGTACCTGGCTATGTAGATTAGAAAGTCCCAGTTTTTTGTGTTATATAATATATATATATATATATTAATAATATATAATATTTATTATATATATATATATATATATATAATATATATATATATATATAGTTATATACAGTATATAGATGCGTGTGTGTGCTTATTGAATGTGTGGCAGGTGTGTGTGTGTTTATTTGAGTTGTAGTTTTGTATTTCTTTTCCAAAAAATTTAAAGCATTGTTGAGATGAGTTCTAAACTAAGAACTAAGCAACTATAGTAATGAAGTTACTGAAAAATCTGAAGAAAATTTGTTTAATTTAACGAATGTAAAGTTGTTATTCCAAGCGATGAAACGTGATTTTAAATAGCAATTATTTGAATACAAAGTCTCATGTTGAAGCCTCAAGGTTATACAAGCGTGTGATTATCCTTATTTGATAAAAATTTTCTAATATCTTTACTGATAAAAAAATTTTTTTTTTATATAAAACAATATTTTCACTATATTTAGACAATGTTATTTTTTATTGTAAATATTATTTTTAAACTTTTTATAGTACGAGGATCAAGAGAAGTAGAGAAGCAGTAGTAAGTAGTAACCTGTTGAAAATTTTATTATTATTATTATTATTATTATTATTATTATTATTATTATTATTATTATTATTATTATATTATTATTTCGGAAAACTTTCAGAAATACGAGAATAAACTGATGCACAGGAAATAGACATTTCAAACTTTAGCTCACATGTATTGATCTGTTTATGTTATAAATAAATTAGACTCTAAATAATATTAGAGTTCTAATCGTTATTATTGTTATTTTTAACATCCAAGACTCCTGATACTAGTTATAAGTTTCTACCAATTCAATATCTTAAAACAAGTCGCTACTATACAATGTTGTGGTTACAGGGTTAAGTAGTCGGGGAAAGTACTTTGTAAATTATAGTATAAGTTGGTAAAAGTACTTTGTAAATTATAGTAAAAGTTGGTAAAAATACTTTGTAAATTATAGTAAAAGTTGGTAAAAGTACTTTGCAAATTATAATAAAAGTTGGTAAAAGTACTTTGTAAATTATAGTAAAAGTTGGTAAAAGTACTTTGTAAATTATAGTAAAAGTTGGTAAAAGTACTTTGACTAATGGTTTTTACCCTTGAAAATATTGTATCTTTAAAAGGTGATTTTAATATAAACTTTTATTAACTGTTAAAAATTAAATAAAATAAAACTTATTAATAAAATTGACATTATTTTATTGACAATATTTCTTTACTATAAAAATTTGTAAAATATAAATTACATAGATTACATTTAAATATATATATATATATATAATTATATATTTATATATATATATATATAAATATAAATATTACTTATATTATATTATAATATATATAAACTACAGACAGGTAATCAATCATCTCTATCAAATCAAGCACCGATTGAAGCGCACTTGTGTGCGAGATTCCTTTTACTTTGAAGATAAATGAACTAAACGAAACTGAACAACTGCAGAGAATGACGTAATGGGTTTGTCCAGTCGACGGATCAGTTCAACGTTTGACAGGATCTTGTGCACCATTTCAACATCTCTGAGGTGAAATTGGTTGACTTTATATGCCAAAGACCACAAGGATATTTTTTGGTGAAATGCTTTAAGAGATTAATAATTGCTGTAATAGAATACATTCAATTTATTGAGAGAAAGTATTTTCAGTATATGAAGTTTTATAATTAGTGGTACAAAAAGCTTCAAACCTCCATGGTAAGATAATTTAACAAAATTCTCAAAGAAAATTTCTTTTCGAAGAAGACAGTCAAATATGGAAGTCATTATAGACTGAGAATTAAAGTGCCTGTAAATACGTAACACTCCACACTCGTTAAATGTTATAGCCAACGATAAAAGAAAAGCTCACTTGCAAGAACAGAAATATCTACCATAAGATCGATGG
>SEYY01022408.1:27500-30000 GCA_009176605.1 Armadillidium nasatum
TCTTGCAAAAAAAAAAAAAAAAAAGTGTCTTAAGTTAATTTCTTCATATGGATTCTGTTTCGTTGCTGTGCAACGTTGTACACGAGCAATTGCAATCGTATATTATTTACTATAAAAAAAAAAAAAAAATAAAAAAAAAATTTTTAAAGAGTATTTATTCACTTGTACTATAATAAATGTTCGATTTAAACACATTAATATAAATAAGTAATTCTGGAAGCACGAAAAAAGATTTCTGAACTTTTTTTATATGTTGATTTAATCTATAATAATAGTAATAATAATGTTCAAAATGTAGATCAACCATCGAAAAAAAAAAAAAGTTATATATATATATATATATATATATATATATATATATATATATATATATATATATATATATATATATATATATATATATATATATTATATATATATATATATATATATATATATATATATATATATATATATATATATATATATATATATATATATATATATATATATATATATATATATATATATATATATATATATATATATATATATATATATATATATATATATATATATATATATATATATATATATATATATATATATATATATATATATATATATATATATATATATATATATATATATATATATATATATATATATATATATATATATATATATATATTATATATATATATATATATATATATATATATATATATATATATATATATATATATATTATATATATATATATATATATATTATATATATATATATATATATATATATATATATATATATATATATATATATATTATATATATATATATATATATATATATATATATATATATATATATATATATATATATATATATATATATATATATATATATATATATATATATATATATATATATATATATATATATATATATATATATATATATATATATATATATATATATATATATATATATATATATATATATATATATATATATATATATATATATATATATATATATATATATATATATATATATATATATATATATATATATATATATATATATATATATATATATATATATATATATATATATATATATATATATATATATATATATATATATATATATATGTATATATATATATATATATATATATATATATATATATATATATATATATATATATATATATATATATATATATATATATATATATATATATATATATATATATATATATATATATTACCTCTGGTGTACAAAGGCCAGAGGCCTACCAAATTTCCACCAGAAAAAGGAGCAAATCGGGATCCTGATCAAATTAAAGGCCGACATGTCCCGAGACATTGAGAAAATAGATGAAGGGAGCGTGTTCCAGACTTTATTAGTAGAGTACATGTAAGATTGAGCATAGCGGTTCAATCTGGGGTTAGAGAGTTGGAAATAGAGAAAGGATGAGACTGTGTAGAAAGTCGTGTCGCATGAACTCTTCTCAAAGGAGGAGGTGTGCGACGAGAAATTCGGAAGAGCAGTGTCCGTTGTATAGCGATAACATAGAGAAAGCTACGCAATAACATATATATATATATATATATATATATATATATATATATATATATATATATATATATATATATATATATATATATATATATATATATATATATATATATATATATATCAATACTATGTTTACCGTCCAAGGAAGTGAAGCTGTCAGTTTCGGAATCCAGGGTAAGTATTCTGAATCTTCCTGCAACTCGGGACAGAGAACGACTACTTCAGAGTTACTCCAAGACTCCGAGGCTCCAGCCCATGGTCGGTACAATTAACAAAATATAAAATTTATCACGCATACATTAAATTCATTTCCTCATTTTTACTTTTGATTAAAATAAATCGTAAGACGAGTATTTCAACGAAAGTTATTAATGATTCTTTCCTATGTAAAAAAAATTGCAGAGTTTATGAAGGGTCTTTATTCATTGCTTGTCAAATTAATTACAACGTAGTGTGAATAGTTAAAGGTAACAAGGTATTCGTTACATATATATATATATATATATATATATATATATATATATATATATATATATATATATATATATATATATATATATATATATATATATATATATATATATATATATATATATATATATATATATATATATATATATATATATATATATATATATATATATATATATATATATATATATATATATATATATATATATATATATATATATATATATATATATATATATATATATATATATATATATATATATATACGACTTTTAAAGAGAACTAATTCACTCGTGCTCTATTATTAATAGTAACTATAAAACCACTAAATAAAACAATAAAAATAATAAAAAGTTAAAATTAAGGGGAATTAACTAAGTGTTAAAACCGGCAAGAGCAGAAATAGGAATAAAAATTTAAAACACACAATATTTCAAGGAACTATGTCCTCCTCATCTGGTGCGACA
>SEYY01022408.1:47500-50000 GCA_009176605.1 Armadillidium nasatum
TTTATTTGAAAGGAAAGCCAGGTCAGTGGGAGGCGGGGGGAGGGGGAAAGATGCGGAGGAATTTGATAAAGGGGAAAATTAAAAGGAGAAAAGGGGGAAAGAAAGATATAAATTTTAAATATTATTTTAAAACATTGTTAGTAAAACTAAATAATATCAAGAATTATTTCTTATAAAAAAATATTAGGGGTTAAAAATATTTATAAATATTTTTACATCCCATTTTATAACTACACTGCCAAAATTGTCCTAACGAATTGTTGGGACAAGTGGCAAAAATGTCAGTAAAATTTTCAATACGAAAAAGACATGTTAAGCATAAGAAAGTCGCTTCACCGATTTATTTTCTAATAAAAAAAAAATAACTGAATAAAATTTGTTGTGACATTTTTACCACTTGTCCCAACGATTCGTTAAGACTTTTTGCAGTGATATATATATATATATATATATATATATATATATATATATATATATATATATATATATATATATATATATATATATATATATATATATATATATATATATATATATATATATATAAGGAGAACCACTCAATGAATTCTTTCTAAGAAGAACTTGAAAGAATCCTTTTCTGTCGTAAATTAATGAAAAATATTCCGAACAAATTGAAGAAACTAATCGAATCGAACAATAGCCAATTTCTCTGCAGAATCAATAAAAGAGACAAGCTCATTTTAAAAATAAAAATGAACGCAAAATAAAATTAATTCAAGACTTTGATTAACAAATGAAGATAGCAAGTGATGAAAAGGTTGCAGATAGTAAAACCCTTCGACAAAGGACGT
Source organism: Armadillidium nasatum (assembly GCA_009176605.1). Classification (NCBI taxonomy): domain Eukaryota; kingdom Metazoa; phylum Arthropoda; class Malacostraca; order Isopoda; family Armadillidiidae; genus Armadillidium; species Armadillidium nasatum. Next base: position 48,313 of record SEYY01022408.1, read on the forward strand.
CGATAGTATGACCACTGTACTACTTAAAAAGTACAAATATTAAGAATTGGTTTCTTTACCGGACTAAAGCACTAGTGTGGTAATAAAAGAAACAAATATCCATAAATAAAGAACCAATGGCAATGACGTCATAAGGACCTCTTCGAAAGGGACTAAGTGATCTGGTATTATACGAATATTTTATTCCGTTGTCTTGCCATTTCTTAAACCAGAGCAAAAGTGGGCGTGGTTTCATCCCTCCCCCCTAAAAAAGGTTGCAAATATACGGCGGACCTAATTCTTTTGCACCATTTCTAGATACTTATAGACTTATTGTCTATATTCATAGTCTGTTAATTCTTATTTCTAAAAAGATGGTCAGTGATCCGAGTTCGATTCCTCCTGCGATCCTAAACTGCAAAAATTGTCCTAACGAATAGTTGAGACAAGTGGCAAAAAAGTCAACGAATTTTTTCAGTTATTTTCTTGCAAGAAAACAAATAGGTGAAGCGACTTTCTTATGCTTAACATGTCTTTTTTGTACTGAAAATTTTGCTGTGACGTTTTGCCACTTGTCCCAACGATTCGTTAGGACAATTTTTGCAGTGTAGAAATTTTTCCTCTTAGTATGGGTCCCATATCCTTAAAGTATCAAGTGTTTTTTTTTTTTTTTTTTTTTTTTAATAATATATTGACCTTATATTCTTGGCCTTATTGACCTTGATCTCCAGTAAAAAAAGAACGAATATTTTAATTATATTTTTATATTATCTTATATATTTTTTATATTATATTTTTATTATCTTTAATAATATTTTTCGATATCTTTTTCGATATTAAATTGGCTTTTGAAATTCTTTTTCGATATTTAACATACTTTTTCGATATCTTTATATTTTTTAATATATTTTTTATATATTAAAAAGAATTTTTTATATATTTTTTAATATATTTTTTTTATTTTAAAAAGAATTTTTAACATCTTTAAAAACATTTTTAATATATTTTTAATATTATGTTATTTAATTAATTTAATAATACCTTTTAAAATTTTAAATATTATTTAAAAAAGTTTGATATCATGTCATAGCAAAATTTTCAATAGAGAAAAGACATGTTAAGCATAGAAAAGTCGCTTCACCGATTTATTTTTCTAAAAAGAAAAGAACTGAAAAAATTTGTTGACATTTTTACTTGTCCCAACGATTCGTTAGGACAATTTTTGCTCAACTATTCTCGGATTATCATTTCACAAATTCAAAATATTAGATCATTTTAAATATAAATTTTTAATAGTTAGGACAATTTATGCAGTAATATTAACAACAAAACAATAGAAACAATTATTATTATTATTATTATTATTATTATTATTATTATTATTATTATTATTATTATTGTCTTAGTACAATATTGTCTGATTTTTTCTTCTTCTTCACCGAATAACACTTATGAAGGAAAAATATATAAGGTCGGTTTTAGTCTTCTTATAATATATCTAATAATATACCGGCTCGGTGGCCTAGTTGACAGCCGAGTCTGAGTAAATATCTGTGTTTGTCATTAGCCTAAGCCCTAAGGGCATGAAAATGTCTTCTCTCCATACAAACAAATAACTGTCCATAAGGCTGTCAAGAGTTCAAAGATAAGACATCAGGATTGAAAAAAAAATATATATATATATATATATATATATATATATATATATA
>SEYY01022408.1:55000-58255 GCA_009176605.1 Armadillidium nasatum
AATGTTTATTATTATTATTATTATTATTATTATTATTATTATTATTATTATTATTATTATTATTATTATTTTTATTTATTATTATTATATTATTATATTTCTTTTATTGTGTTTAACAAAAAAAATTCTACACACGTTCTTAAAATAATATTTTTATATATATATATATATATATATATATATATATATATATATATATATATATATAATATATATATATATTAGAGAGAGAGAGAGAGGAGAGAGAGAGAGACGTCCAAGTGATGTAAGTACCCTTCACTGGACATAACCCGAGGAGCGATATGATGGTCTAAGCCATTCCGTCTAACTCCGTTGCCCTTTGGTTCGTTTCTTTTCGCGTCTCACCTTCTCAAAGGATCTCTAGTGAACCCTCGTCTCATATTGGAGTGTTTATGCTTCCATTATCTCTCCCCCCCATTTCTGTACATGACCCCACAAATTTATAATTTACAGATTTGAAATGAGTAGAAGAATGTAGAGTTGAGTAATCAGCATAAGAGTGAACAGAGATAAAAGTGAAGTTGAGAAGATCGTTAATAAAAAGGAGAATAAAGTTGGAGATAAAACAGAACTCTAAGTAACATCAGATTTGATAGGAAAAGAGGAAGAGGTCTATCCATCTATAAGTGCCGAAATGGAACGATCTGAGAGAAAACTAGACAAGAGGAACCAAAGGAAGGAGCTTAGAGAGCAGTGACTCATGCCATAGCCGGTTAAAGGACTTGGATATGTCAAGCTCCACCACACAAGATTCCCCGAAGTCCCTAAGGACAGAATACTATAAATCAGAGAGAAAGGAAAGTATGTCACCAGTTGACCTCGAGCGTCCAACCATACTGATGATCTGAGAGAACAGAATGAGATTCCAAATAGCCCAGGAAATGAGTTAAGGAGAGGTTCAAAAATTTTTGACAGAACACTAGTGAGAGATATAGGTCGATAGTTGGAAGGGTCAGAGCGGCTACCTTTTTTTCTGGATCATGTGCGCGCTTCCAACACCCGAGGAAAAGTATTAGTACATAAACATAAACAAAAACTATCTTGGAACCACATATCACAATGGTTGCTAAGCGGCTCTAAGAAGCTGGGAGTTCTGTTCAGATTGCGAGAATTTTTCTCTTCTGAACAGCTACTCCAAATATATAAGGGTCTTATTCGCCCTTGTATGGAGTACTGTTCTCACATTTGGGGGGGCTCCGTCCTCCTCTCTTCTGGATAGGGTTGAGTCAAAAGCTAAAGCATATAACTGTCCCTACTTTCAAACTCTCTTGCCCTCTGTCTCTGCACGTGACGTTCACCGCTATCTCTTTTCACAGGTATACATTCAGGTGCTCTAGGGAATTGGTCTCTGCATTCCTCCACCATTGCGTTCTCGTTGCAAAGGTGCCCTGCTTTCGCACCAATTTTGTGTGGACGTAGGAAATCCCAGGCTAGCCCGTTGTGGTACCTCTTTCTTTCCAGCCACCTCTATTCTGTGGAACTCTCTACCTTCATCTATTTTTCCTTCTGTATTTAACACTCTTCAAGGCTTCCGTCTGCGCCCACCTGAAGGCTTGCGCTAGGTGTGTGTGTTTAAACGTTTCTCTATGTGTGTGCCCCCTCCTTGAAAGGCTCTGCCGTGAGCGGTGGCGTTTATAAAAAAAAATAAAAAGTAGAGCTGCCGGACAGGGGCTAACTCGGAAGCACACTCCCTAGAAACAAGGGAATTTTCCGAGAACTGGTCCATACGTCCATATTTCAGGACCCCATGCCCCAATAATCAAGTAATCAGGGAGCCTGAGAGGGAGAAGGAGGAGGGATATATATATTATATATATATATATATATATATATAATATATATATATATATATATATATATATATATATATATATATATATATATTTTTTTTTTTTTTTACAGGAACGCCACCGCCGGGCAGAGCCCTTTTCAAGGAGGGGGCACACACATAGAGACAAAATACATGCAAACGCACACACCTAACGCACAGCCCTCAGTGGGCGCAGACGGAAGCCTTAAGAGTGGAAGGTAAAATACAGAAGGAAATAGATGAAGTAGAGAGTTCCACAGAATAAGGTGGCTGGAAAGAGTACCACAACGGGTTGCCGATTTCCTACGTCCACACAAAACTTGTGCGAAGCAGGGCCTTGTGCACGAGACGACGCAATGTGGAGGAAGCGAAGGCCATTCCCTCGAGACTGCCATTGTAGTACCTGTAGAAAAGAGATAGCGCGCCAACGTCACGTCGCAGAGACAGAGGGTCAAGAGAGTTTGAAAGTAGGGGACAGTTAATTAATCTTTTAGCTTTTTACTCAACCCTATCCAGAAGAGAGGAGGAGCCGGAGCCCCCCCAAATGTGAGAACAGTACTCCATACAGGGCGAATAAGACCCTTATATATTTGGAGAACTGTTCAGAAGAGAAAATTCTCGCAATTGACCGAATTCCCAGCTTCTTAGAGGCCCTTTAGCAACCATTGATATGTGGTTTCCAAGATAGTTGTTGTTTATGTTTAGACAAGAATGTTAATGTTATTTACAGGTGAGACGGGAGAGCTATCGAAGAGGATAGGAAAGTTAGGAGTGTTTTTTGAGAGGGATGAAGAAGTTGATTTTTTAAAGTTGAATTTCACCGGTTGCTATGACCCCACCGGGAAATCCCATCCAGATCGGCAGAATAGAATTGGAAAGTTGAAGACGAGAAGCAAGTCTAGAAGCAAAGGAGCAGATTTGAAATGAGTAGAAGAATGCAGAGTTGAATCATTGCATAAGAGTGAACAGAGTTAGAAGTGCAGTGAGAAGATCGTTAATGAAAAGTAAGAATAAGGTTGGATAAAACAGAACCCTGGACCCAACAGTTGCAGAAGAGGAGGAAGAGGTTGCCCATCTACAAACTGCCGAAATGGACGATCTGAGAGAACTACATAGTAAGAGAGAAACCCAAAGGGCTTAAGAGCAGTGACGCTGCCATACCCGGTAAAAGCCTAGATATGTCAAGCGCCCACCACAAAACTCCCCGAAGTCCCTAGAGGCAGAAGACCATAGATCAGAAAAAAGGAAAGTATGTCACCAATTGACATCGAGCGTCGAAAGCCATACTGGTGAATCATAAAGAAGTAATGATCCCAATGATCCAAAAAGAGAGTTGAGAAGAGTTTCAAAGTTTTTAGACAGAACACAAGTGAGAGCTATAGGTCGATAGTTAGAAGGGTCAGAGTGCTACCTTTTTCGGGATC
>SEYY01022409.1:0-7500 GCA_009176605.1 Armadillidium nasatum
GCCAAAAATGAAGGCAACATAAAAATTCAAACTGTTTATTAATCACATGAATCAGTCATCACAAAAAGAGTATTTTCGACGTTTCGGCTAAAACTAAAACCATTATCAAGAAGAACTGAAATAAAAATAAAGGTAAATAAGTACATAGAACACATATCAGAAAAGAAGGAAAACTAATAAGTTAAATAACCAAATCAGGCTCAAAGGAAAAACTTATTATATATATTATATATATATATATATATATATATAATATATATATATATATATATATATATATATATATATATATATATATATATATATATATATAATCTTTCTTTTTCCATAATGAGCTCCAACTGATGATGCAGCTTGTACCTGTACCCTTTGATAGTCTTGGAGATGAATCCAACATATTTTTTTTTTAACTTCCAATCCTTCTTATATACAATTAAATTCTTCCCATTTCACAGTTTCTCCAGTCACCTTCTTATCTCTGTATCTTCTTCTATCTCTTCAAGTTTTCAGCATGAAAACCCTCCCACTGCCTCAAAGAAATGTTTTTTGACATTTCGGTACTAACTAGGAAGATTTTTGGGTACTCTTCCAATATGTGAGCTACCAACAAGTTTTCATTCCAATATGTGATCCATCAACTATTTATGAGGAAAGAATCTCTGGATTTATATTCAGACTTTTTGAATGATTTTAGACAAATTTATAATTAATTTTTTTTTTTCAATTTTGAAGTGATTATTACTTTAAGTGTGAAGGTCCGTGATTTATGGACGAAATACGTTAGGGACAAAAATGACAAACTTAATGTTTTTTAAATTAAAAATTTAAGTTAAATTTAAAAGTTTAATTAAAATCGAAGGTACCATAAAACTCTTACAAAATTGTTATTATCAACACCACTATCTTTTTGCTATTTTATTTATTGAATTAACTGAATATTGTATATATATATATATATATATATATATATATATATATATATTATATATATATATATATATATAAAATATAATATATATTATATATATATATATATATATATATATATATATATATATATATATATTATATATATATATATATTATATATATATATATATAATATATATTATATATATATACTATATATATATATATATATATATATATATATGTATTGATAACGTAATTAAAATGCTAATCAACATTCCATTCCATTTCTTCTCGAACCCTCACCCCAACCAAAGTTTTTCTCCAGTACTGCCGCCCACATCCCATTTCTCCCCCCACCCCCTTTCCCCCCAACTCCATTATTTTTTTCTCAACCCCATTTCGGCAATTTGAATTAATTAGCCTAAGGCTACCCGCTGATCCCAGGGCCTAACGTCGATTAAGAGTTTCGAAAACTTAATTAAAAAATGTTTAGATAAACCTCGGCGTTTGGAGAAGCTTCAAAAGTAAGACACTTTTCTACGAGGGTCACAAACAAAATTGTAACAAACTTTTGTATTAAGTCACATCCTTTATATATTATATTATATATATATGTATATATATATATATATATATATATTATATATAATATATATATTATATATATATATATATTATATATATATATATATATAATATATATATATATATATATATATATATATATATATATATATATATATATATATACTACTTGTATTGGTGTGTGTGTGTGTGTGTGTGTGGTGTGTGTGTGTGTGCTACTTCGAATGACGAGTTTGAGAGGACGTAAGGGTGGGTGTAGACGGAGGTTTCTTTTGACTTTGCCAATGTCCGTGGCCTTCGCGCTAATATCGAACCTGTAGAATACCACCTCTCTAACTCTCATCCTAACTCTTTGCTTCTACCTGAGACTCAGTTGGACGGGGATTCTCTCTCTAAGAACCTCAATGTCTCCAACTACAACTTTTTTCACAATTTCCGACTAAATGGTGGAGTCTGTGCCTATATTAACATTAAGACTCCTGTGACACGTCTCGTAAATCTTGAATCTCCTAATTTCGATGTTTTATGGCTTAAAATCTGTCTTCCTACTACTACTATTATCTTGTGTTTCTGCTACTGCTCCCCTAATGGAACAGATTTTCCAGTTTTTTTTTTCAAGATGTTACTTCTTCTCACCCAAATGCTGAAGGGATTTCAACGCACACCACACTGAATGGTTGGGCTCCTCTCATACTGATACAGGTGGAAAGGAGACCAAATCATTCAGCATTCTCAACGATCTGGAGCAGTTGATTAGGAACCCACACACATTCCAGATCGACCTAACCAATTTTGAATACACTTAATTTATGCTTCACCACTACTCCTTCTAGATATAAATACACCATTTTCCCTCCTATTGGTAACTCTGACCATAATCTTATAGCTCTTAGTTATAATACTTTCTCTACAACAGCTCCACCATGCACTAAACGTACTTTCTGGCACTTTAATCGGGCTAATTGGGGGGCAATGCGTCGCTTCTTTGCTAACTACCACTGGAGTGAATCTTGCTTTATCTCGGGGGATGCTTCTGTCTCTCTGTTGAAAAGGTAGGGGCCGTGATCCTTGATAAGATGAGCAGATTCATTCCATCTTCAACTAAATCTTTTTCTCCTCAAAATCCTTGGTTCGATGGCAATTGTTATCTTGTCCTTCGGGAGAGATACAATGTTTATCGTAAATGGAAAAACTCTCCTTCTCCTATCACTCTTTTCATTCAGCTCGGAATCGTTGCAGGGATGTTTTTCTAAGCGTACTTTCATAAAAAGGAAGTGCGCTGACCTCCATGGCTCTCCTACTGATAAAAATTTCTCACCTCTTGCCAAAAATATCTCTAATAACTTCTGTAAATCTAGTTATGTTCTGTCACCAACTTTATTCATACTTTTCATTGACGATCTTCTCAACTGCACTTCTAACTCTGTTCACTCTTATGCTGATGACTCAACTCTCCATTCTTCTACTCATTTCAAATCTGCTCCCTCTTTTGCTTTTAAAGTTGCTTCTGGTCTTCAACTTTCCGATTCTATTCTTGTCGATATGGATGGGATTTCCTGGTGGGGTCATAGCAACCTTGTGAAATTCTACTCTTTAAAAACTCAATTTCTTCACATCTCCCTCTCAAAAACACCTCCCAACTTTCCTATCTTCTTCGATGGCTCTTCCGTCTCACCTGTAAATAACATTAACATTCTTGTTACAAACATAAACAATGAATTGTCTTAGAAACCACATATCACAATGGTTGCTAAAGAGGCCTCTAAGAAGCTGGGAATACTGTTCAGGTTGAGAGAACTTTTCTCTTCTGTTCAGTTATTCCAATTATATAAGGGTCTTATTCGCCCATGTATGGAGTACCTTTTCACATCTGGGTGAGATCAGGTTCCTTCTCTCTTCTGAATAGGGTCACTCTAAGGCTAAAAGATTATTCACCTGTTTTCTACTTTCAAACTCTCTTGACTCTCTATCTCTGCGATATGATGTTGGCGCACTATCTCTTTTCTACAGATATTACAATGGCATTTGCTCGAGGGAATTGGCCTCTCGCATTCCTCCACCGTTGCGTCGTCCTTGTTGCACAAGGGGTGCCCTGCTTTCGCACCAATTTTGTGTGGATGTTGGAAACTCCAGGCTAGGCCGTTGTGGTGCCTTCCTTTCCAGCCACCTCTGTTCTGTGGAACTCTCTACCATCATCTATTTTTTCTCCTGTATTTAATCTTCCTCTCTTCAAGGCTTCCGTCTGTGCCCAACTGATAAATGCAAGCGCGTTAGGTTCGAGTTTGAGTGAGTTTTCTTCCTGTTGTGTGTGCCCTCTCCTTGAAAGGGCTCTGCCCGTGAGTGGTGGTGATTTGTAAAGAATATAAATATATATATATATATATATATATATAATATATATATATATATATATATATATATATATATATATATATATAATATATATATATATATATATATATATATAACAATACCGAAAGTATAAAATATAAAGAACAGATATTCCTTAAAGTAAAGTTTTTTTTTTTATTGTAATCAGTGAACTTTTGGGGAAACCCCGTTAATTAACCCAGAATTTGGAAACTTCTGTTGAGGTTATCGATATTATCGTCGAATGAAATTTGATACTCAGTTAATCATCAAAGAGCACACCAATTTATTTTGTTTTTTAAAAGTTAAAAAAATTTCGAAGGTCTTCCCAACCAAGAAAACCAGTATATTCTAAATGATTAAATGCATAACATTGTGAAATTATGTATGAATAGAGCATCCATTTAAAGTAAAGGATCGATTAATGAATTTTCGTGTAACAGTTGCGAAAGTCCATCCACACGGCTAAGGCTTTGCAACTAATCTTTAAGAAATTTCTGCTTGTCAAGGTTTGTTCAGAATTTCTTTATGCAGTTCATCCAAAACAAAAGATCACGAGTTGAAAACAGAGCACATGTGAAAAAGGAAAGTAGTCAAAATGTTAAAAAATATCATTCGGCTCTTTAATTTTATTTTTAGTTAAAAAAATATAGTTTATGTCAACATGCAGTAATTGTAATGGTATATTATTGTTATTTTAAAATCTTACAAAACATTAGGTAAATAAATTCTTTGCAGTATTTTTAATATTTAAAACTGCTTATACAGTTAAACATCCTACAACATCTTACATACCAAAAAAAATATAAATACCATTAGGGAGTTCAACTTGAAAAGGCATGAAACACAGATTAATTAAAGCCTATCTTTCAATAAAAGAAAAAACATCGTCAACCAAATAAAAATGCCTAGAAAAATTTATCTGCTCACTATAGTGTCTCAATAATAACCATAGTTATTCATTAATGTGAGCCAGTTTTTAGGTCACAAAATACATATGTGAAAAAGGAAGGCCATTTATAGTCGGAGAGTTTGTAAAAAAAATGCATGATAAAAATTATCAAAGAAATCTGCTCATTAAACTTTTCCCATTTGAAAGTGGCAGTTTGTCTGCATCGACAGTTACCAAACATTTGGAGACTTGTTGGTGAAAATTTTTAAAGAATTATTTAAAAAAGGTATCTGCATCTCAATACTTTTCTATACGTCTGGTCCGTCTGGATGAAATCTGTGGTGCGACACAGTACGACTTTTAATTTTCATAACAGATGTTATGCACTCTGTAAAATATCAAAATTAACATAACATATGAGAATCTGTTTCTGAAAAATTTAGATAGCGATAAAACGTTTTAACTATGGTTGAAACAATCTGAAGAGTTTCACAACAGATGGTTCAAGAAATTTTGCGAAAAATAGTCATGGTCATGTTGAGAATCAAATAATTTTTTTTAATTCTTTTAACTTAAGTGGAAAGATCATTTTTTAAGTTTGATTCATCAATCATTTGTCAGAATACATCTGGAGTAGTCATTTAATTTGAAGAATTTATCTTTAACCTTGACTTTCTATATAGTTTTCAATATAGGCACATTTTGAACATGAAGTTGCAATGTATTTAAAATGCATGCTGACGTAAAAATATTTTAAAATATTACACTTTGAATGAAACTTTGAGCATTTCCTGTTTTTGCAGTGAAGTAAGGAATAAATAAAAGATTTTATTGCCTTCAGTACAATACACTAAGGTAATCTAACACCTAAGTGAGGAAGCCAAGAAAAGATTGAAGGAATTTTATGAACATGGAATTTGAAACGTTTTGTTTTAAAACTTCTCTAATGTCACCTGAAGAAATTCTTGGAACCAATAACATAAAATCAATCAACTTACATGCCAACGATGCACTGAAAATCGTTTTTAAAGGAAATGATCTCTTTGAGTTATATGCATCTCTGTCCAAGGAGATTACAAATTTGGAGATTACAAATTTAGAGATTACATATTTTGATGTTTCTTTTTCATGACTTTGATATTTATATTTAGAAGTAGTCAGAAGTATAAATTTTTCTTTTCAAACAGTTTAACAACATTAACAATATACATTCAAGAATATTTTAATAAACCTTCTTAAATGTATTCTTTTAACAATATTTTGATTGTAAATGTCACTATACAGTTTTATTACGAACACGTTTACAAGCATATCTAAACAATATAAACATATGTAAATATATTACAAAAGACGATTATAACACAAACATCATCAAACAAGTATATATATATATATATATATATATTATATATATATATATATATATATATATATATATATATATATATATATAATATATATATATATATATATATATCATTTATTTTTAGAACCACTAACTCAACTCGTGGTTCGAAACAATATTGCAAACTATTAAAGTCTGCTATACCGCCGGGGATAACACTCTTGCTTACGATCCAAGAGACCAGGGTTCGAATCCCGGCGGTATAGCAGACTTTAATAGTTGCAATATATATATATATATATATATATATATATATATATATATATATATATATATATATATATATATATATATATATATATATATATATATATATATATATTATAAACTTTTCATATGCAATGCGGTTACATTTCTAGTATTTAGATGCATCAATATATCAGTGTTTATATATTCTAAACTTTAATATACAATGCGGGTTACGTTTCTAGTATTAAGATGCATCAATATATCAGTGTGTATATATTCTAAACTTACTTTTCATATACAATGCGGGTTACATTTCTAGTATTAAGATTATTAAGATGCATCAATATATCAGTGTGTATATAGTCTAAACTTTTAATATGCAATGCGTATTACGTTTATAGTATTAAGATGTACCAATATATCAGTGTTTATATATTCTAAACTTTTCATATATAATGTGGGTTACATTTCTAGTATTAAGATGTATCCATATATCAGTGTGTATATATTCTAAACTTTTAATATGCAATGCGGGTTACGTTTCTAGTATTAATATGTATCAATATAACAGTGTGTATACATTCTAAACTTTTCTTATACAATGCGGGTTACATTTCTAGTATTAAGATGCATCAATATATCAGTGTTTATATATTCTAAACTTTTAATGTGCAATGCAGGTTACGTTTCTAGTATTAAGGTGCATCAATAAATCAGTGTGTATAATATTTTATTCGATTTAAATAATATAATTTTAATTCATCATAAACAATTTTTCGAATAAATTTGATTCACATTTTGAAATTAAAAAATTTTTCCCAAGTTTTATTTGTAAATCTTTATCATAAACAAACTTTTTCTATAGGGTGGTTAAATTTTAAGGGCCGATGTTGATTTTGAATACAACACAAATTACTTTACATTGTTTATCTTTCCATGGTTCAAATTGAGTAAGTCTGAAATTGAAAAAAGTCAAATGAAATGCAGTAAAAAACTTGACGTTTAGGTGTGGTTCACATTCAACATCGGCCCATACAATTTAACCACCCTATATATTAGATCATACATAATTATATATTGGGAACATCTTAAAAATAATATATGGGTGCAACAATAAAGTTCAATATTTCTCTCCCTTCAAATACTT
>SEYY01022409.1:10000-12500 GCA_009176605.1 Armadillidium nasatum
AATTCTTTTGAAGAATTTGTTTTAAAACTTCATCATTGGGAATCGGTCATTTTTTTTTTTTTTTAAATTAATTAATATTTTTTATTGTTAAACTTTTGTGAAAATAAGTTTCTGAAATTTGTAAAAAAAAAAAAAAAAAAATTAAGTTTTGAATTAAACAGTTCTTATTTTCATATTAATCTTTTTCGATATATTTCTTCGCGATTTCCCTTTGACTCATTTCGCACCATTCCCCTCACCCCCACCCCTCACCCCAACTCCCTCCCCCCATTCTTCAACCCATTTTGGAGTGTGGGGAAGAGGGAAAAGGAAGTCGATACTGAAAGAGAATTTAAGCATCTTTTTTAGGGGGAGAAGGACGAGAAAATCATCATCTTGAGGTTAACAGTAATTACAAAGTTTGACGTAGTTATTTAATGTCAGTCTCGTTTTCTCTCGTAAAATCCTCGTCGGAGCCAATTAATAAGAGGGAGAAAAAGGAAACAAAAAAAAAGATATGTTAAACTTTTTCCCCGAAAAGCAGATTACGACGGTAAAGTTGGCGGGATTTCATGAACATTATTCACTTACACTACTTTCAAAAGCTTAATTACAGAGAATTAATATGAAAAGTTTTGCGGGCAACAGATTCGGCCTTGCTGCCACTTATCATTCCGGCAATGAGAGAAGTGCCTTAAAAAGGATTCAACCCGATAAAAAAAATAGAATCGAATCCTCTTTTTTCCCGAACGGATCGCTTCTTTGGAGACAAAGACTAAGTTTTAATTTAACATATAATTTCGATGTTTAATTATAATTATAGATAAAAAAAAATTCCTGCAATCGTTGCCCGCCAAAATGAAATAATAAATGAGAGAAAATTGGTAATAAACCGAGAATAAGAGTAATGGGAATATTTTTGGGAGAAAAATTGGGGATGGGGATCCTTCTATGTTGAGCTTGAGTTTAATAGATTTAATCCTCCCTTCAGGGTTGACACAAAAGAAAGAAGAATTCCCCACTTGGCCTCAACAAGGTTGGCAGCCTAGCTAAGTCTCTCAAAGCTTAGAAAGAAGTTTGATGGAGGGGTAAAAGAGGGGGAAAAAGATGCAGAAGAAGGGGAAGAAGGAGGTGGACGCTGTAAGGGGACACATATTAATTAGAAAACTTGTTAATCGCGACGGTTTCCGAAGCGTTTCCAGACCAAAATAAAGAGAAAAAAGGTGTTTGCTCCGACGCAAAAATCCAGATAAGATTAAATAAGAATTAAATTAATTAAAGTAATTTGACTTGAGTGATAAATATTCAAAAACAACAAACACACACACGTACACATATACATGCACGCACGCATGTGCGCACACACATTTTATTTAAGGGAGGTATTTTCGTATTATATTCTGTAAATTAACAATATTCTTAAAAATGAAGTGTTGAGTTTGTTTTAAACCTCTGACTTTGCTTTCTGCGTATAATCTTTCTCACTGAAATAAAGAGAAAAAAAAATCATCCGTTATTTTGAAAGGACAAAATTATGCATAAAAAATTATATTTATAATTCTTGCTTTACTTTCCGAAATTTTCCGAAGAAATTTAAAACCCTTTGCTTTACTTTTTTACTTCACAAGAAAAATTTCGCATTATTTTGTTTCTCTTTGCTAAAAATTGCTGATGAAAATGATGCAAAGCTTCGATTCATTTGAAGCGGGGCTCTGAAGTCGGTTATAAGAAAATTAGAATTAAGATTGCGATTCCCAAAGTTCAATTTTGAAGTTTCTAATTCTTTAAAATTCTGATATATTATTATTTTTGTACTTTCGTGTACAAATGAGATTACATTAATCTCATGGTTTTTAATTCTGTTTTTAAGTCATCGAGTGAAATAAAAGAAAAATATGAAAATAAGAATTTTGTATCTATTTTTTAATAAAACCTGTACCATTGCGAATTCTACCTCTCTTGTTCTTTACTTTATATCTATATATATATATATATATATATATATATATATATATATATATATATATATATATATATATATATATATATATATATATATATATATATATATATATATATATATATATATATAAATTAAAGACTGCTAAACGAGGATTCGAAACCAAGACCTCTAAGATGGTAAGTCAAAGCACTACCAATTGAGCCATGTCAGTTCGAAAGAAGATTACAATGAGAAAGCTCAGGAAATAATACGACTCACGAAAACCAACTCAAAGGACCCCCACCCCCCCGACTGCACTCGGACTCAGTGGTAACAGGTCAACTTCAATCCTCTTTTAAACACAGACATTATATACTTAAGTATATTATACAGCATATTCGCAATAGATTTTATGTAAAATTCAAGTCTGTCGAACGAGGACTAGAAACCGAGATCTCAGTTTGATCATGTTGTATTCATCTGTCGTAGCTCAGGTGGTATCGCTTTGAGTTACCATATTAGAGGTCTCGGTTTCGAATCGTCGTTCAGCTGTCTTGAAAATATATATATATATATATA
>SEYY01022409.1:15000-20000 GCA_009176605.1 Armadillidium nasatum
ATATATATATATATATATATAATATATATATATATCCAAGGCAATATTACAAATTCCTGTCAAACATACTTTTCTGAATTGGCACAAATTTCGGGAGATGTAATCCCTTTTTCACACTCTTTTGTGAGACTTATTTACCCTTTAAGCTCTTAACCCTTTCACTAGTTGCAACTTCTGGTCAACATTTTTCCCTTGATCCTTAACAATTTAGGTCCTTAACTCTTTCTTTGAGCTTTAACCCTTTTTACATGTTTCCTTACATAATCCTGATGCAATGTAATGATGCAAGATCACCTGGCATAAACGCAGCGTATGCACGTTTGGGACCGTATACGAGCTCACATATGCACTCAACAACTTTTTTATACTATTCCTCGTAAAGTCTTCATTATAATTCTGCACCGCCACCTTGGAATTCTCCTTATGGTTCATCACAGGTCTCATCTTGGATTTTGGTAAGTATTCTTCACCTCTGCCATCTGAATATTTGACATATGGCTTTTCGATGCCATCTTGCCATCTTGGATTTAGAAGCTACTTTCTTCCTGGAGAGCGCCTCCAGCTCTCGGAGCAAGCGGTTTGCTTGCTCTGAACTGGTGGTGGCCTGAAGGGCAGTTTTTTGACTGCCTGGAGGGACGGCATATGACCTCGTAGTTGAAGTCCGCTCTCAGAAACAAAACAAAACAAAAATACTTTCTTCCTATCCGACACCTTGAATTTCTACGTGTTTCAAAATTCAACAGAGCCGTCTCATGAATAAATTTCCAACAATATCCATCATCAAAACCAAGATACGAACCCACCTTCATCAGAACGAGGATCGAACCTATAATTTTAGGTATGGGTTTGTTCACTATCCTTTAAACTACGGAGGATATTCGTTGATGATATAAATAGCTTGATGTAATTCCAACTTTTTCCCATATTCTTTTTAAAGAAAGCCTATTGTTTTCCATTGGTTAATAGTTCGAAAGTATGTCATTGTTGACTTAATATTTTCCGTATATCTCATCATCGCCGCCATCTTGAATCACCATCCTCAACAAAAATATCATATTAGGGTGTGCTCCATGGTCAAGAAATTTGAAGATTGCTAAAGAGAAAGTGTCCCCATGAATCGTGTTCCACAAGTTTTGCTGCAATAATTTTCTGCTCACGGCAGCGAAAATTGAAGATAGAAATTTGTATCTTCAATTTTCTCTGCTGCAGTCTTGAATGTTCACGTGATGTAAAAAAAAAAAAAAAAAAAAAAAAAAAAAAAAGGCCAAGGACTTTTTTTTTTTTTTTTTTTTTAGAATAAATACCTTTTGTAAATATTCTTATTCAGATAGATTTGTTTGCAAATTATTACGGATAATTATTTTAGCATTTTCAGATCATTAATTTATTTTAAATGAAGCAAATAAGTTATTTTTAATTATTCGAAACTTACATTAGTTTAATAGTTTTTAATTATGGCTGCCGCCAAAGTCTTTTAAAATCTTTATTTGACTCATAAGTTATCTTATATTCATACATATTGCCTTAATGATATTAAATAAATTAAATGCTAACTTAAATTAATTAAATGACAGATAAATTAGATTTTTTTTAAAAATATTTACGTGTGTTTATATAGATCAGTTGACAATTGCTACAGCGATGTGTCTCCACGAAAATCAA
The DNA here is from genome assembly GCA_009176605.1 of Armadillidium nasatum. Classification (NCBI taxonomy): domain Eukaryota; kingdom Metazoa; phylum Arthropoda; class Malacostraca; order Isopoda; family Armadillidiidae; genus Armadillidium; species Armadillidium nasatum. The sequence continues at coordinate 16,663 of SEYY01022409.1, forward strand.
GATTCTGGGCGCTGCAACTGGCTTAAGCATGACGTCATGATTGCTTTCGTGGAATACACCCTTAATCAGCGTCAAGTGACCGCAAATAAATGATCGACACAATTGTTAAAAAGAAAAGAAAATGAAAAAATTATTAGTCTTAGGCTTCAACTTGCGTTCTCAAGATTTGTAACCCACGACGATAAACACCGAACAAAGCAATTTTTTTTTTATATCTCATCCAGTGGGCAAAGCCCGGATGCCTACAAAATTCTACCGGAGTTGAAAAAAAACTATCCTGGTCGATGGTCGATGGTCGATGGAGGCCGACACGTCCAGATACACGGCGTTTGAGAATATGCAATTCAAAGGAAGTTGAAAAACAGAGAAAGGGAGTGTGTTACATACTTTACCAGTAGAGTAAATGTAAGATTGAGCATAGCAGGTTAAGTCTGGGGTTTGAGAGTTGAACAGAGAAAGGATGAGTGTGTAGAAAGGCGTGTCGCACGAGCTCTTCTCCATGAAAGAGGTATGCGACTAGAGAGTTCAGAAGAGCAGTGTCCGTTGTAATAGCGATAGTATGGAGAGAGTGACGCAACAATACGACTGGCAGAAAGATATTGGAGAGAGTTGTTAAGAGCAGGAGAGTTGAATGAGACGAAAAGCCGTAGACTAAACCTTCTCAAGGAGAGCTGTATGAGTGGAACCACCCCAGATGTGTGAAGCCTTCTCCATACAGGGGAGAACAGCACCCCTATAGAGATCAAGCGACTGGGGTGGCGTGAAATAATTCTGAATGGAGCCTTAGAACACCCAATCTCTTAGAATTTTGTTTAGAAAGAGAAGTAATGCGATCTTTCCAAGAAAAATAACGAGAAAAAGATTCACTGAGAATATTAAGAACAGATGAAGGTTTCAGTTGTGTGTTTTCGAAGCAGACATCATAGTGTGTGGAAGATTGTGTCTAGTTGAGAGATGGAGGAATTGAGTTTTTGAGGTATTGAAAACAACCCTGTTTTCTCTGCCCCATTTGAAATAAGCCAAAGATCATAGGTTAGTTGCTCCAAGGATACCCTTCTCGAGTCTATTAACTGATGTTGGGAGAGACGTGTTTCAAACTGAAGAGTAATGGTGGAGTCATCGGCATAGGAGTGGGTAGATGAAGTAATAGAGAGAAGGTCATTAATGAAAAGTAGAAAAAGTGTTGGGGATAGGACAGAACCCTGAAGAATATCATTATTAATAGATTTAAAGGAAGAACAGAGGCAGTCTTCAACAGATCACAAAGAGAAAGATAGATACTGAAAGAGGAAAGTTAAGAAATCAAAACTTTGTACCAGACTCTATCGAAGGCTTTCGATATGTTCAGCGAGACATCACAAAATTCATCGAAATGCCGAGGATCGGAGCGAAGAATTCAGGAGGAATAGCTTCGGAAATGACCAAGGTTTAATTAGAGGCAAAAGTTTGAGCGAAGAATTCAGCTTTAGAAGAAGGTAAAACAGCAGTTGTGCTGTCGGAAGATACTAAAGGAGGGAAAGAGGAAGAAGCAAAGTTAGAGTTGACATTTTTTTGCAAAATGCCAGAAAAAACGTGAAGAAGAGGAACCTGAAAGATTATTGGATTTTTTACGGAGAAAAAGTTTTTAGTGTTACGAAGGATAGATTTTGCACAATTCCGGGATGAAATATAAGTTGAATGAGTTTCTGGAGTTTGAAGACAACGGTAATCCCTGAAGGCAGCATACCTGCGGCGGATAGCACGAGAACAAGCAGAGTTAAACCAAGTTTGTTATGTTTAGTAGAAGGAATATAAAATGGAATGTACGCCTCCATGCCAGAGAGAATCACCTCAATAATGCGTTCTGCACACTCCAAGGGATCCCTCCCACGGAAGCAATAATTATAATCATTCCACGGGAAATCAAAGAAGTACGACCGCAAGTCCGACCAGCTTTCGGCACCGAAGTGCCACAAACGTTTCCTTTCAATAGAAGAATATCTTTCCTGCGGAAGGCTTGAAGAGATAGAAGAGGATACAGAGATAAGACGGTGATCGGAGGAACCAAGAGGAGAAATGTGTTTAACAGTATAAGGAGAAGGATTAGAAGTTAGAAAAAGTTTTTGAATATTAGGTTCATCTCCAAGACGATCAGGGATTCGAGCAGGGAGCTGCACCAACTGCTCAAGGTCGTTTTGGATAGCTAAATGAAGGCACGTTCACCAGAAGTATCATGAGAACTAGAAGAAAGCCACTGGTGGTGGTGAACATTGAAATCCCCTAAAATGATGATTTCAGAGAAGGGAGAAGAAGAGAGATTGTCCCCTATTTTGGAGTTTAGATAGTCGAAGAATTTAGGATAGTGAGTAGAATTAGGAGATAAATGAACAGAACAAATGAATTTAGTCGTAGAATGGCAAGAGAGCCTGAGTCACAAGGTGGAAAATTCGGAAGACTCTAAATTAGGGACACGAGAACAAACATCCGCCTTTGGCTGAAAATTGAGGATAGAGACAGTAGGAGGAAACAGAAAAGGGTTTGCTATCAGAATGCTCAAACATCTGAGTTTCTGTCAAGAATAAGAGGTGAAGTCTAGAAGAAGAGAGGTGATGTTCAACAAAGTGGAAATTGGAATTGAAGACCACGAATTTTGCAGAAATTAATAAAAAAAAAAGAAACCGTGCATCCGTAACAGCGGCTGTAAATTCATGATGGCACCAACACAATTACCTGAAACCACCAACTCCCAAGTGGTGAAGGGAGAAGGGGTGGATGAGGGGCTACATTTGGATCCGCCCCTCTTTGAATCTCTGAGGCTACTGATGACGCCATTATTATTTTTTCCTTTTTTGAAGGATGTGTGATTGTAACAGTGTTTATTGTGCATAAAAAGAGAGCCTACTCCGTGTAGAAGAAAGTGTAGATGAGAGCGAAAAGGAGCGTACCATTGGGCACCAGGATGAAATGGGAAATACATTTAACATAATATTTACATAGATAAGCCTGAAATTATCAATTAAAGCGAACTTCTTTTTTATTTTAGGGTGGAATTTTAAAAATTATTTTTTTCTCTATTTCATTTTACATTCTATTTTAATTCCATTTTCGCTTTAAGGTGAAACTTAATTAAGATATTTTTTTTATTTATAATTTTTAACTTTTAATTATTTTTTCATGTTTGGTTTTAATTAAAGATTTTATTGGTTTTTTTGGCACTTAATTTTAATATATATATATATATATATATATATATATATATATATATATATATATATTATATATATATATATATATATATATATATATATATATATTATATATATATATATATATATATATATATATATACACACACACTG
>SEYY01022409.1:27500-30000 GCA_009176605.1 Armadillidium nasatum
GAAAAACCCCAAAAAACATTTATAACCACTATTAATTGAAATTATATTAATTTAAAAATATTTAATTTATAATTATTTCGAGAAATGATTTAATCATTTTAGATTTTTTTTTTTTTTTTTTTTTACTGAATCAGGCAATCGATAATCGATACTTATATATATTTTTTAATTTATATATTATATTATTTTTAATTAAATATATAATTTTTTTTTCTTTGCTTAAAAAATAAAAGTAAAACTTTAAATTTTTTCTAACGTTTGAATTTGATTTCAAACATATAACTGTGTTTTCTTATCAATGGAATAAAAGCAAGCGTTTAAAGAAACGCTAAATTTAAATTCCGCCAATAATAAGAAGAAAAATTATCAACACAACTGACAGGTAAATCGGACAAAACGCTGTCTCCGACAACTGAAACACAGATAAGGAAACGCCTCTCAGCATCCTGACGTCCAATCAGAGAAAAGCGCGCCAAAATAGAGAGAAGGGGAAAAAAAGAGCGGAAAAGTCACTCTTCACTGAGGGAGAAAAGGCGCGCCAAATTCAGACCGTTAACGGAAGCGATATGATATGAATTAACGCGCGAAAAAGATATTTAGCGCGGGAAATTAGGTTTGATGTTGATGCGTTACTGATTCATTTTTCCCGATGGAGTTATTGTATTATGATTGAAACTCAATTATAAGACGGACGAGCAATCTAATATTCTGATTTCTACTTATTTATTTTGCATTTTCAAAATATATGAACCAAAACTCGAATTATTTATCTGAAAATTCATCGGCAAAAATAATTTACTTTGAAGATTTACTAACAGATACACTTTTATTTATTTATTTATTTATATATTTATTTATTTTTCAGTAAGTGCTAGTTCCAAATAATCTTGTACATTTGAGGTGAATATTCTAAATATACCTTTTTATAAGTATATATATATATATATATATATATATATATATATATATATATATATATATATATATATATATATATATATATATATATATATATATATATATATATATATATATATATATATATATATATATATATATATATATATATATATATATATATATATATATATATATTATATTACTGGAGATTTGTCTGTTTACTAGTGTATCAATATTATATGACAAAAGAATTAAAAAATTTTCTTTCCAATATTAATTCTACCTTTAAAACAAAACTTTTTGCAACATAGAGAGAGAGAGAAAAGGTTCTTTAGAGTTTTTCTTTGCCTTTTAGCTTTGTTGTTAACTGGTTTTAATATACGACATGTTATGCCAAAAATTGAGTAACAAAAAGGAAATATACAATATATATATATATATATATATATATATATATATATATATATATATATATATATATATATATATATATATATATATATATATATATATATATATATATATATATATATATATATATATATATATATATATATATATATATATATATATATATATATATATATATATATATATATATATATATATATATATATATATATATATATATATATATATATATATATATATATATATATATATATATATATATATATATATATATATATATATATATATATATATATATATATATATATATATATATATATATATATATATATATATATATATATATATATATATATCTTTTAAAGACCTCACTATATCTGTTTTAAAAAGAGGACAAGAAAATTGGGCAGCAACAGTGTGCATTTTAACTGCTAATATTGATTTTTACGGTTTTCCATATTTTTCTTCTAGATGTTGCAACTGGAAAATAATTTAATTTATTAAAAGTAATAGTATTTCTAACACCTAAGCCTGTATTTCCCCATACTTTTTATGAAGACTAACTTTTATATTTCAATTATAAAAAAAAAAAAAGAAAAAAAAGGGTTTAACTACAATATCTCATTCGTCAAATTATCTTTGTAACTGGCTATATACCAAATTTCGTTACCCGGTTAAAATAATTATTTTCGGTCTGTTATATATATATATATATATATATATATATATATATATATATATATATATATATATATATATATATATATATATATATATATGTGTGTGTGTGTGTGTGTGTGTGTGTGTGTGTAACGTTTGAATCTATATAGGAAAAACTAAGTTTGATGGAGAAATAGAAATAGAGCCTACATGAAAATAGATTCTCTATCTTTTTCCATAAGAATCCCTAAATACATTTAAACCTTATTTTATGCACCACAAAGAGTGAGGACAAAGTACACTTTGGCGAGGATTCTCTACAATAAGAAGCGTTTAATTTGACAGACTTCGATAGAAGAGGTCTTCAGGCTAACCTTCTTTGAGATTATCGAATGTGTTTTAGTTTTCTTCTTCAAGATTAGGAAATTCTGGTCAACATCTTCCATTCTCTGGCTACTTCAATTCGTCAATAATTCTATTTCAATATATATATATATATATATATATATATATATATATATATATATAT
>SEYY01022409.1:35000-42500 GCA_009176605.1 Armadillidium nasatum
TTTTCTTGTACTTAAGACTTGAAAAAAAATTCCAATTTCCACAAATAAATGGTTAGCCATAAATTGTTCGGTATCTTCGGATAAAGGATCGGCGAGCGCGCTTCCAATCTCGGACTGCATAAACCTCTCGCTCTCGCCAAAAATGCTATCCCTAAAAAGTCTCAGATAAGATTTGATTTACCATAACTCCAATCATTACTTCCATCGCAAAACTCACTTTTCATCTAACCATTGAATGACCGCTCGCACCATCCAAAACGAGCTCGGATGAAGGGCGTACTCAGCGTCGCTATTAAAATCCCGATTTTGAGTCTTTTGCTAACCTAGCTATAAGGATCGATATTAATAGTAGAAAGCATAAATCGGCGTTTGACTGACCTTGCTAAGTCGAATCTCGGCGAAGGTGTTTTCTTGAAATCTTAATGCTATTCATAAGTGGGTGTCGCCTTGTGTCCACTAAATCAGAGATAAGCCAAAGAGCCAATTTACGAGCAGGTTGAAGGGAAGGCGGATAGGCTGTAGATAATGTGGGTTGGCCTGTGGGTTGCATCGATGATATTGATTAATGTATGTATTTAGAATTCGAATTCTTGGGAGGGAAATCATGGCGAGATATATGAAAAGGAGGGAGAGAATTTCCTTAATAGATATCAAGGCCTGAAATGTGTTCCGATTTCATTAATATTGCGAACGTTTAAGACCAAAGTTTATTGGTTTACATAAATCCACTCACTTGAGGATGGGGGGGTGGGGGAGGCAACTTATAGCAGGGAGAGAAAAGAGAAGTGGGGGAGGCAGTCAGAAGACACTAAAAATATCTATTTCATTCATCGATATATATATATATATATATTATATATATATATATATATATATATATATATATATATATATATATATATATATATATATATATATATATATATATATATATATATAATTGAACGTCAACAATATACGAAAGGAAAAGTATGTGATGCAAACAATTATTAAAAGCATTTAGTTCTAGAAATTATTACTACTACTACTATTACTATTACTACTAATGATAATAAATACACTGTACTACACATACGATTTACTTGAGAAGAAATTGAGAGCTGGATATCCTTTGATCTCATCATGTATAAATCAAAATCATTTTATATTTGTATTTCCATTTTTGGGATTTATAAATTAGGCTTTTGGAAAAAAACATAAACGTCTTTATTGCTTTGAATGATGCTTTATGCAGATCCAGGCTGGGGGAGGGGTTGAAGGGAAAATGAAAGACTACTAATGATTGATAAAATTCGCATAAGATATGAAAGAGTTTAAAATTATGATTCGAACACATAATCCTATTTCTTTATTTGTTAAGTTTTTTGAAACTGTTGCAGCCACGCACCGGACAAAGTTCCATTCATGAAGGGAGCAAAACATAATGAAAATAAAGAGGCTCTACAAGCTCACATTTAGAGCAATACACTATGGTGTAAGCTCAGACAATAGCTTAAAAGTTAAGGAGATTATATTTAGTAGACAAAAAGAAAAACAGGAGATGGGAGAGATTTCTATAGACCAGTAATTGGAAATGAAAATTGCTGAACCGGTAAAATTTTTTGCCAATTCCAACTTCAACTTTGGTTCTGATACTTTAAAATTTTCGTCTCCAACTCAGGCTTATGTTTCAGCTCCATCATTCTAAAATTGTATGGCTACAGATTCGGCTCGCCTTTATTTTATATAATTAATTTTTTTATAACAACTCCGAATCAATCATAAACTTTTTTTTATTTAGCTCAAGTTTTGACTCCTGCTCTGGTTGCGGCTCTTCAGTCCTGTTATAAAATTGGCGTTACTTCAAAGAACAAGCCTGGAATTGACAATATCCACACAAAACTTGTATAAAAACACGGTAACCCGTGAGCAGCGAGAGCATCTCGAAGATGTAACACTAATTCTTTAGGTCACTCGACCACCTGCAGTTGCAGTATGCAAAAGTCTTGTACCAATGATAAAAAGTCATGGGAAATTATAAGGTACTCATGAGCATCTTACAAGTTATTTTAACTTTAAACTCGACCCTATCAAAAGACTGGTGAACTGGAACCATTTGAGATGTGAGAGTATTGTTCGAAACAAAGGCGGATGATAATAACCTTACATAAATGCAACGGTGGAAGAAAAAAATCAGAATCTAAGCAGAATTTCTGGTTTTCTTGAAGCCGATTTGGCAGCCATTGCAGTATTATGTTTCCAAGACAATTTGTTTTTTAAATTGAAACTAAGAATATTTAAATTGTCAACAGGCAAACTGATAGAACTATAGGAAAAAATTAGAAAGATAAGATAGATATGATGAAATTGAGGTTTTAAAAAGTTAAAATTGGCAAGATTGAGACGACCCAACCTAGAAACTCTATCCAGTTCAGCAAGAATAGGATCGGAAAAACAAATTAGAAGGGCAACTCAAGATACAAAAAAAAAAATGAGAAAAAAAACTTATATTAGAAGAATGAAGTGCTGAATCGTCTGCATAGGAATGGATGAGGTTAGAAAAATACCTGAAAAATTCGATAATGAAAAGTATGAGAAGAATTAGAGATAAGACAGAACCCTGAGAAATACCACCACTGAAAGGTAAGGGAGAAGTCACCTCTTCAACAACAGCCGAAATTGAAAAATCTGAATGAAAATTGGACATGAGTAAGGAAAGTGAAGAAGAGAACCCAAAGAGTTGACTTGGAGAACAGCGACAGATTTTCCAAGCGCCACCACACAAGACTCTCCATAGTCCCTAAGGGCAGAATAAATCGATATAAGAGAAAAGAATATCATCAGTCGACCTCTCAAGAGTCGAAAGCAAGGATACTGATCCAGAGCAGGAGCAAAAATGTTCATAAAGAGATGTCAGTCACATGTTTGGAATTTACGGTATCTCATTGGGTTTAGTCAATTTTTCTTTGGCTTAAGAGATCAAAGTTCGACCCTCTCATACAGTTACCTTAACGGACAAAAAAAAAAATTGTAATTTGCAGGAGATTTTCTGTAGTTAATTAATTAATTACAATTGACGGCTTGGTGTATTATTATATACGCTAATAACAAAAAAAAAAAATTTGTTATTTGCAGGAGATTTTCGATAGTTAATTAATTAATTACAGTTGAAGGCTTGGTGAATAATTATGGTAATTTCAATACTTAAAAACATAGCCAACACTTACAATATACGACATGTACATATATCACAATCTCTCTCAATTACTCCTACAGAGAAGGTCCGCCTATCAAAGACCCAAAACCACAACCGACAGATGGTGAAAAACAACAATATTTACAACAGTTCAAGCTATTCCAACATACATATATCACATCCTCTCTAAATTGCTCCTACAGAGAAAGTCCTCCTATCAAGGATTCGAGACCACGTCCACCAGTGATAAAAAAAACACTTGATTTGGTTGTACCGGAGTAGGGTTTCTCTATCCAAACCCAAATAATAATCTTGAATAACTTATGAACTTGGTCAGGAATAATTTATATAACTCAATTTCCCCTGCTAGGAATCATATTCCTCGAATGGAACTGTGACGGTGATAAGAAAAAGAAAATCCTAGGTCCTCGATCACATATAATGTTAGGTAAGGAAAGGCAGCCAGAGTCTTCAGGGAGCTGAACTAGACGAAATGAGGAGAATGAAATGACCTGTAAAAAATAAAAAAAAATAAAAAAAATAAAAAAATAAAAATAGGTAGAAAAACACTTCATTGTTAAAAAGATAATGCAATATATATTTTAATAATAAAAAATAAATCTCGCTGGTAGAAAGTTCATATAAAAATAAAGATTCAAAAAATTCCAATGTGATTTGCATTTGGACACGTTTCTACGAAATATTTCCTGTAGTCAAGGATTTTAAGATATGATCACGTAGTAGTGTTTGTTGTCATGAAAATTGATGGATAAGATGATACGGTGCATTAAAAACAGGCTGCCACAGCACATAAGGAAGGAAATATAAGGTTTGAACGCTTCATGGCACCGTATGTGACGGAAATAAAATTTATATTTCTAGTTGAGAGCAGTGAAAATGCAACTTATAAATCTTAAGTATTTAAAAAAAAAAAAAAAAAAAAAAAAAAAAAATATATATATATATATATATATATATATATATATATATATATATATATATATATATATATATATATATATATATATATATATATATATATATATATATATATATATATATATATATATATATATATATATATATATATATATATATATATATATATATATATATATATATATATATATATATATATATATATAGATGGTTCCATAGTATAAGTAATACTCATACTAAGATGGTTCCTCATGAAAAAAAGTGAATGCGATATAAAAGATTGCTGTGATAAACTTCATACCCATGTAATGTTATGTGAAAAGAAATGGCATAAAGAAGATTACGTAACGGGAGGAGTGACAGGAATATTAATATAGTAACAGAAAGGGATGGAAAATCACCCACTATCAGAATGATATGATAATAATTTAGTGTTAAATTTATGTGTGTGCATGGCTGTGTGCATGTGGGTATGTGTGTGTGAACATGTAGTTTGCGTATGTGTGTTTCAGAGTTTTAGTGTTTGTCGTACAAAAATATTATAACAAATAAAAATAAAAATATTAAAATATGAAAAATTTGCAAAATAAAATTTTATTAAAAAAAAAGTAAAAATATATAAAAATAAAAATTAAAATGCAATTAAAAATTTAAAGTTAAACTTGTAAAATAATAATTTATGAAAATTTATGACTCCTTTTAAGTAATTTTCCTTAATGTTATATATTAATTCAAAGTTATATGACGTCATTTTATGATGTCAAGAATATTAAATCAGATTCAAATATAGTGAATACGTGATTATTATTATGAATGTAGAAGAATTTATTTATCATTTTACTGTTTTATATAGCATGTCACATCCTATTTCGAAATTTCTCACAGGGTATGCTCGCGCTTCTGCCTTAATTGTTTGTGTGTGCGTTTGTGTATGTGCTTCAAAGCATTGTTAAAGTTTTACCTTTGAAAAAAAATGTGAAAATATTAGAGAGACGGATTTGACATCATTTTGTTAGAGAAAAATAGTTTCAAGAGTTGTAAATAAGCGTTTATTATGTGATACGAAGGAATAATTTTATATAATACATTAAATGAATGGAGTTTGACCTCATAATATGTCGTCACATTTATAAAATCATATCAAAGTTACAATGAACACCGTTTTTTTTAATGTTATATAATGTTACATAATTATATTATAATTTAATATATAATTTTATGTACCACATTAAATTAAAGATATATGATGTTATCCTATGACGTCATGATGATGAAACAGCAGGTTAAGATGTTGTTATAAAGTGTTTATCATGTAATATAAAATGTTAATTTATATAATATAGTAAATAAAAAAGGATTACGACGCCATTTAATGCCGTTATATTTATGAAATTTGGTCTCAATACTGTAAACACATCTTTATTAATGTTTACTCTCCCATATCATTCCATTTATCGTCATTTCTGCCGTGTTTTAATTTTTTTGTGAAATATATAAAAGTGTATGTGTGTGCTTGCTTTAGTGTTTTACTGTTTATCCTGGAAAAATATGAAAATAAAAGTTAAAACATTAAAACAAATATAAAAAATTAAACAAAAACAAAAATTATAAGTAAGGAAAAAAATAATAAACAAAAATATTGAATAAATTAAAAAAAAAATTAAAAAAAAATTAAATTTAAAAATATAATTTTAAGTTACGTCTTAAAGAGAAACCAAATTAAAACTGAATGAATTAAATGTAAAATAAAATAAAATAGAAAACGTTAAAATGAAATAGAATGATAATTAATGTTGAATAAAATAAATAGAAATGAAAATAAATTCATATTAAGATAAAATTGAAAATGTTAATGTAATATAGAATATAAATAAATGTAGAATAAAGTGGTATATAATATAAATAACTGCAGAATTAAATAAAATAAAATTAAAAAAATGTATATAGAAAAATATAAAATATGAATATAGAAAATGAAATGAAATAAAAAGAATGTAGAGTGAAATAAAATGAAATATTCAAGTCTCTCATAAAAATAAAACGAAAGAAAAAATCGGCAATTATTACACAGTACTAGATAAAATCCTTTTGTCAAGTTGTTAACGTCCTGAATTTCCAATCTTGAGGTAATAGGCTCGGACTTCTGTTTTAACAAGTTCGAAATCTGAATTTTTTTTATTAATAAATTGGATTTGACGTGAATCATATGATATTGTTGAATGAAGTTTCAAGGTCGTGACGAAGAAAAATACGTGATAAAATCCAAGATGGCTTACCGATAAAAATGAGAATATTCTCCAACTCTGAATTTACATGCTTTAGATGATATGAGGCTAATGACGTCAAGAATTCTGAGATTGACAAAGAATTTAGATGTGTCTGGAAATGTACTAAATCATGAGTGCAAAGAATAAAATGAAAATTTGCTGTTCTTGAATTCTTCCGACCTTAAAAAGAGAAGATTTTGGACCTTCTGTCCCTGAAAGATGACTGAGAATGTGGCTCTGACATTCCAGGAAACTACCTAATCTTCCTAAAAGGATAAAAAATGAAAGAATCCCGGGCAGCACAAACCCGCAATTGGAAGTTTCCCCTTATTCCAGAAAACCCTCAGGGAAGAAAGTACGAATAGTGAACAATAAAAAAAATGCATTCAATCAAAAGAATAAGGGTGAACGTCATTCGACAGTAAAATGAATGGTATTCGGATCAAAATACACTGATATTCGTCACTTAATGAATAAGCCTTAGGAAAAATAAATGTCTTTCTCCTTCAAAATCCTCAATTGAAAATGTTAATATGATATAGAATATAAATAAATGTAGAATCCTGAGGAAAAGGCTTGAGATTTTTTGAAACAAAAGCAAATGATGAATGAATGACAGTGATCGGTACTTGGAGCTTAAAAAAAATAACGGTAGTGAACGACATTTAACTCCAAAGAGTCCCGTATGGGAAACTTGAGTGTAAGATAATTCAATTTAAGGGTTTCTCAATTTTTAAAACTAATAAATATGTTTGATGAGAATTTATTACACTGTAACCCTGTGACCAACATTTTTCATAATTATATATATATATATATATATATATATATATATATATATATATATATATATATATATATATATATATATATATATATATATATATATATAATATATATATATATATATATATATTCAACGTTTGAACTTCGAGGTCATTGATCACACACCCTACAGTCATGATCTGGACCCCAGTGATTTTCACTTAGTTCCAAATGTGAAGAAGAGTCTCCGTGGAGTGAGATTTAACTCATATGATGAGAAGAAAGGGCTTGCAAACTGATTTCGGAAAACAGATCAAGACTTCTTTTCAACAGGTTTCGAGAAGTGGGTTCAAC
>SEYY01022409.1:47500-50000 GCA_009176605.1 Armadillidium nasatum
ATTTTATAATAAATATTGTTAGATAGATTTGATAGATTCTTTCTCTTTTTTTTAACATAAATTAATTTTTTTTAAATAGAATATTCTATTTTTTATTTTATAATAAATTTTGTTAGATAGATTTGATAGATTCTTTCTCTTTTTGTTTAACATAAATTAATTTTTTTTTAAATAGAATATTCTATTTTTTTTGTATTGTATAATAAATATAGATTTTTGTTTCTTTTTTTTTAACATTAATACTTTTTTTGTTTTAAATTCAAAAATATTTTTGCTTTCTTTTGGTAATTTTTATTTTACTTTATCATATTTGAAGAACAAAATTTTCTATAAAAATTATCTGAAAGAAAGGCAAGTGATATTCCCTATTGTACTTAAGGCTAACCTATTCCCTTACTTTTTGTTAACAATCAATTTATTTAACTTAGTTAATCAACTTAGTCAACTTGTTTAATAGCTTATTTAAACACTTTAGTTAATTTATTTATTTACTCAACTTATTTAATAATTTTTTTTTCTGTTTTTTTTTTTTTTTAGTGGTAAATTGATGTACTGAATGGTTAGTCAGTGGAGAGCTGTCTTTAATGGTGAAGTAATTTTAGTATTAACCTCTTTATTTAATACGAATTTATTATCTATGAATGATTTTTTAAAAGTATTCAAAATAAATAAATAAATAAATATATATATATATATATATATATATATAATATATATATATATTATATATTATATATATATATATATATATATATATATATATATATATATATATAATGTTGACTTACCTTCAAATGAATGAATTGGTAGTAGCATTTATCTTCTAATTAATGACCGCATTGATCAAAAACAAATTTTATTTTCATTTTATTTAAAATTCGAAAAAAAATTTCTCATAAAAAAAAGATGGATGAACTTTTCCACCAGATTACAGAACCATTTTTGTAGTCTCTCATGACAGGACTTATAATTAATAAGATTAATAAGTAAAATATGCTAAAATAAATGGGTAGTGGTGAATTACTATACATTTCCACTCAAAAGGATCACGTATAAAATACTTGTTGTTTCATTCGTGCTTTGTGGGAAGAAAACGCGTTTATTCACTACAAAAATTGTCCTAACGAATCGTTGGGACAAGTAGCAAAAACGTCTCAACAAATTTTTTGTTTATTTTCTTATTAGAAAATAAATGGGTGAAGCGACTTTCTTATGCTTAACTTGTCTTTTCTCTATTGAAAATTTTGCTGACAATTATGTCACTTGTCTCAACGATTCGTTAGGACAATTTTTGCAGTGTTCCTGTAGAAGACAGAGAGTACAGTCCAAGTCCAATATAATATAACATACTTTTACTAAAATTTATAAAAGTATTCATAAAATAAAATAAATATATTTAAATGTCTTTAAAATACTTTATGAAGAATTTAAAGTATAAATTTAAATACCTGAACACGAATTAATGAGACTATTTAAAATACGTATTTAAAAACACTATTTAAATACCCCCTACTCTGGCAACACTCCTCACGTCAGCAGAAATCTAAGTTTGTTCTATCAACTTTTATTTGTCTTCAATCATTTTTGCTTATTGTAAAAGGAAACTAAGAGGGTGCATTTCTTCTTCATTGAGAAGGGCTTGTGCGAACACCGCTTTCTACGCAGTCTCATCCTTTCTCTGCCCAACTCTTCCGACCCCAAACTTTAACTACTATGCTCAATCTTAAATGTACCCTACTGGTAAAGTCAAGAACACACTCTCTTTATCTGTTTTTACAACTTCTTTTGACTTGAACACTTTTAAACGCCATGTATAGGGACATATCGGCCATTACGACCAGATTTCATGTATTTCCCCAACTTTCCTGGAATCTGGTACGCCTCTGACCTTTGCTCACAAGAGAAGATAAAAAAAATGAGAACTTGTCATATTCATGGATAATGTACGAACTATGAAAAATAAATTCGAAGAACTCTTACAGAAGGTATGTGAGTGTGTGTGTGTGTGTGTATACGTATGTGTGTATGTGTATTTGTGTGCATGCGTATTTGTGTGTGCATGTATATATATATATATATATATATATATATATAATATATATATATATATATATATATATATATATATATATATATATATATATATATATATATATAAATATATATATGCGATGCATGTACTTGTGTGTGCATGTGTATGTGTGTGCATGTATGCATGTATGTATGTATGTTTAAAAGGTTAAAATAAAAAGTTAAAGTTATTTGAATCTTTATTTAAGTATTTATATTTTAATTAATCATTATATTAAACAAAGCATCAAAACATTAACATCACGAACAAAACACATTTTATATATATATATATATATATATATATATATATATATATATATATATTATATATATATATATATATATATATATATATATATATATATATATATATATATATATATATTGGGAAATAATTTACAATTCAAATATGATATATACATATTTC
>SEYY01022409.1:60000-67500 GCA_009176605.1 Armadillidium nasatum
ATATTATAATATATATTATATATATATATATATATATATATAGTATATATATATATATATATGGTTTATTAATTCATCTCTTCTCTCTCTCTCTCTCTCTCTCTCTCTCTCTCTCTCTCTCTCTCTCTCTCTCACACACACAAGTTTTCAATAACACCATTGATGAAAAAATTCTCAAAACAAATGCCGATGAGGAAAAAAAAATACAAAAATGCCTCAATAAATATTTTATAATCTGCAATACTTTATTTGTTTGTTATTAAATTTTTTAAATCTGCTTTTAACGTTGATCTTACGTGTTCATTGACAGGCTCAACGGTCGTATAATAATAATAGCTTTACACAATAATAATAATAATAATAATAATAATAATAATAATAATAATAATAAGAAGAAGAAGAAGAAGAAGAAGAAGAAGAAAACTTTGCAAAAAAAATAAATAAATAAATAAATAAATAATAAAAAATATTGAGAAATGACATTAGAAGTAGTTATGAAATGTCTATTTCATACAGCATTTGTAACATGTAAAATAAATCTTTTTATATTTAAAAATAGATCTTCCTACTTTTATTTATTTATTTAATTTTTAATTATTTTTTTTTTTTTTCGTGTGCTCCTTTTGATTAATCACATAATTATTTGAGTTGATAAATCACTTTTTTTTTTCCTTTAAATATATCAGTATTGCAATAGATTTTTCATGTTTAGCTGACCCAGTAAACTTCCGTCCATAGAGGTTCGCAGTCTTTTTTTTTATCCTAATTAGCTTATGTTAGGTTAAGTTAAGTTTGGTATGTTAGTTTAAGAATAGCTGCATAGTTAGTTTCCGTTAATACAGATTAACAGCATTTTTTATCCCAGTTAGCTTAGGTAAAGTTCGGTATGTTAGTTTAAGAACAGCTGCATAGTTAGCTTCCATTCATACAGATTAGCAGTATTTTTTACCCCTGTTAGCTTAGGTTAAGATACGTTTGGTATGTTAGCTTAAGAAGAGCTGCATAGTTAGCTTCTATCCATACAGGATAGCAACGTTTTTTACCCCAGTTAGCTTAGGTTAAGTTAAGTGTGGCATGTTAATTTAAGAATAGCTGCATAGATTTTTTCCATTCATACAGGTTCTCAGCTTTTTTTTTTTACCCCAGTTAGCTTAGGTTAAGTAGGTTAAGTTAAGTTTGGTATGTTGGTTTAAATATAGCTACCATAGTTAACTTCCATCCATACAGATTAGCAGAGTTTTCTACTCAAGTTAACTTAGGTTAAGTTAGGCTTAGTTACGTTAGGAATGTTAGATAAAAAATAGTTACAACAGTTAGCTCTGATCGATCTATGTTTATGGGCAACCTTTTTGGACCAGAAGAACGAACAAGAATATATATCTAAAATAGTATATATATATATATACTATAATATATATAATAAGTATATATATATATATTTATATATAGTCATATATCTATATAAATATATATATAGTATATATATATATAATATTATATATATATACTATATATATATATATTATATATATATATATATATATATACAATTATCACAGCATTTAATTCTACATGATAAATATAAAATTTTGTGATTATAACTTTTTTCAAGCCATTTCTTGTCGAGTTTTAAAGTTTTATTTTTTATTTTTTTTTTTTTTTTTTGTTTATTTATTTTTTTTTTTGTTAAAAACATAATTTACGGAAATTGGTTGGGTTTATTTGAGGAAGGAGTTATATATATGATATATATATATATATATATATTAATAGTTTACATTTATATATATATATATATATATATATTATATATATATAGTACATGAGTATATATATAGTATATATGTATAAATATAATATATATATATATATATATATATATATATATATTATATATAATATATTATATATATAATTAATATATATAATATAGTATAATATAGTTATATGTATTATATATATATATTAAGCCTACTCAGGATTATCCTTTCTCTAAAAATAATCGGAATGGAGAGTGAGGGGTAGGGGGGGTAGGGTAAAACCTTGGAAAGAAGTAAAGGGGTGTGGGGGAAGGATTTACGTTCTTATATCCCCCATTTATCCGTCTTTATCCTTTCCTCGTTTTAGTCTCCCTTTAAATTGTATTTTCGTTATTCCTCTCTCTCTCTCTCTCTCTCTCTCTCTCTCTCTCTTTTCGCGTCCTTTGTTCGTCTTTCTTCTAATCCTTTCTCCCAAACAGATACAGACCTAATCCCTTCATCGCCTAATCCTTGGAATCCCTTAATCCTCAAATCCCGAATCAACTAATCTCCCCGGGTTCTTTCTTCTCTCGGAGAGGCGAGGGGAGAAGGCGTACGTAAGACCGAAGTAGCGGCGTCGTCAACTCTCACACCGACAAACAAACACTTTCATATCTTAAACACAAACCTACACATCATACGTACACGCTTCCCCCAGTTTTAATCGATATATAATAGTATAATATATATATATATATTATATCTATATATATATATATATATATATATATATATATTATATATATATATATATATATATATATATAATATATATATATATATATTATATATTATATATATATATATATATATATATAATATATATTGCAAATTCGAAAAAATAATAAAAATTATTATTTTTATTATTATTATTATTATTATTATTATTTATTATTATTATTTATTATTTATTATATCATATTATATCACATCGACTTTAAAAAAAAATTAAGGTTCGTTTATATCTATAAATTAAAAATTCTTAAATTTTCGTTTTAAGAACAAAAACTTTTGAGGATATTTTGTAGTATACATATTAATTAAACTTTATTTTACTTACTTATTGTTTTTTAATATTTTTTTAATTTATTTATTTGTTTATATTTTTATTCAAACACACACACACACACACACACACACACATATATATATATATTACCATTATTATATATATATATTATATATATTATATATATATTATAATATTATTTTTATTATATTTAATATATAATATATAATAATTTATATAAATATATATATAATATATTATTATATATATATTAATATTATATGATATACTAGCAGCATTACAGCCCAGAGTGTATCGTGTTTTCACTTGTTTGATTCAATACCTCATTGTTTGAAATTACCTCTGCTCAGCTGAATTCTTTGCCACCATCCCTAATCTTTGCCCTTATTTATATTTCAGTTTTTAAAGCTTACGTCTGATTTAACCTGAGAAGTTGGGTTTGAACCGGGATGGGTTTTCTTCTTGTTTGATGGATATTCCTTCTTTGAATAGGTTTTCCTAATGAACTGTGGTGAAACTGTAAAAAAATATTAACCTCTAGTGGGGGGAAAAAGTCTATACACGAGACGCACGAACACGCTCACACTCACACTCACACACACACACACACACACACACACACACACACACACAGCACACACACACTAAAAGGGTAAAAATCAGTCGTTTGGAGGCATTTAAGTCAGAGGAAAGTATTGTTCATGGTTTTACCTGAAGAAATACGTCGTGGAATACACATAATGGTAAAGTCAGGGATCAGACGATTGACTAAATAAAGCAGATAAACGAAAATGTGTCAAACAGAGTTACAAAAGTTCTCCTCAAAATGGAAGTATGCGAAAGAGCTCAGAAGATCAGTGTCCATTGTAGTAGTAATAGCATAAGTAAAGAGATGCATAAGTTCTGTGGCTTGAAAGACTAATTAATTATAAATAAAAGAGAGTCCATAAGACTTATCAAAAACTGTATATGCAGAACTACTTCAGATAAATGAAGGGTATTCCATTTTAACGGCGGATAACGCAGCTATACGGAACACTGATAAGAAGTCTTGAGCAAAACAAAGATGATATGAAGGTACTTTTAACCTTTTGGAAGATCTATTGAAAGATAAACAATATTTTCATTAGAATAAAAATCAGGAAAGAAGGAAATTCTGAAGAAGTTAACGAGCTGATTGTGTTATATTAATACTGTGGAAGATTACGCCGCGTTTTGTGATATTGAAAGCAAGCAATGTTTCCAAGAACCATATTAGGAAAGAATCAGAGGTGACAAAATTCCAGCATTTTCTGTACACGCTTTATGGTTAAAAACTGAGAAAAGCAAATGAGTAAGGTGAGCTAGAATTATGAATAACAGGGGATAGATGATAAAAGAACAGATGGGCATTAAAAAACACTATTTTGAGGTCAGGAGGTAAAAAGGAACCGTTAGGAACAATGCTATTAAAATAGATTTCAACATATGAAAGGTCGTTGTCTAAATATGCTACTACATAGAGATAAGGAAGATAATTGTAATTACAGATAAGTATACAGAGAAAAACAGAACAGTATAATAAGAGTTAACTTTATAATTTATCTTTTGCCAGACTGTATCGAAAGCAATATAAAGGTTCACCAACATTAGCAACACAACTTTTAAAGATGACGAAACTTGAAAATTGATTTCCCAATTGACTTAAAAAAAAAATGATTAAAAAAAAATTAAAAAAAATAAAATTAAACATCTACACTTTTCTGCGCTCTCTTAAGAGTATTTTTCCATTATATGCTTAAGGTGATGCATGATGAATAATGGTTGTATTACAAGAATATAAAGCATAACAAAAACATCTTAAGTGAGGTTTGGAGGGAGTGGGAGGTTGGGGTGAGGTGAACAAGGAAAAGATCAACACAGAACTGACTTTCATTCAAGAAAAATATCGTTAAGTGTTTGGTGAAGTTGTGCAAGTGTGAACCACTTTTAAAATTTATGAGACAAATAAAAGCAGAAATTTAAGGTACTAGTACCTCCTACCATACAAGATGAGATGGAATCTACTCTCTCAAATTTTTTTTTTCTCTTCCACATCGAAAACTTTAACAAAAATGGTATTTAATAACCTTGTGAAGTTAATGAAAGGAAATTAATATATATTATATATATATATATATATATATATATATATATATATATATATATATATATATATATATATATATATATATATATATATATATATATATATATATATATATATATATATATATATATATATATATATATATATATATATATATATATATATATATATATATATATATATATATATATATATATATATATATATATATATATATATATATATATATATATAATATATTATATTTTGTTTTAAGTTTGGGTTGAATTTTAATTTGATTTTATTATTTTAATTCTTTACAAAATTGTGTTTCAGCTTGTTTTTTTTTGTTTTTTTGTTCAACAGATTTAAATATTTGTTCCTATTTCCTATTATTTCCACACCGTATTTTCTGTGTTCGTCATAACTACATAACTATCTCAATAATTCGACATCTGGGTCTGTAATTTTGAATGTTTTGTTTTGTTGTGTACTCTCTTGTTGTTTGAATTGTAAGTTTCTTGTTTTGCTTTTATTTTTAAAAACATTTCTTACTCTTCTTATTTTTTTTTATTAAAATCCTAATCAAAATAGATTATCGCTCCACATACGAAATGTGACGTCGTCACACTGTCGCGAAGGTTTGTGCATTTACATCATGACGTATCTGTGATGACGAGGAGAATTGAGAAACACGCATTTATTTCGTGACAGTGCAACACAAACGTTGCTACCTGGAAAGTGCCACAATTACGGCACGTTCCAGCTCGTGAATGGTAAGAGGTGGTGGCGCAAATCGTCGAACGTAGAAAGTTTCGATGGGGTTGAGGTAAATTCTTCGCGGGGCATTGATCAAGCGTAGGTAGTCCGTAACCGTCCTAGCAATGTGTGGGCGAGCATTATCGTCCATTGGGAGGATGTGGTTCTCTATGAACGGTGCAAAGAGCATAACATTGTTCTTTAGTATGGTAGTATGGTGCTCCCAATTACTTCTGGTGAGTAGAGACGAGGGCGATACGGGAGTCGAAGCAAAAAAACCACCCCAGAACATTTTGGAGAAATTTCCGAACAGCTCCCTTGGTTCAATGTTGCTTGCACTATAACGTTGACCACATCCACGCTAGTTACTATCACGACCATGCGTGCATCTCAGCCGTACTCAGGTTTCGTCTGTGAACAACATACGCTTCCTGTCGTCGACAGTCCAATATGTGTAATTCCTAATAAACAGTAGACGTTGTACTTTGTGCAGAGGGGTGGTGTCAGCCTTTCTACTTGTTAGTCCGGCTTTAAAAGAGCTGTCGTCTGACAGTTACTGCTGAAATCTTCACGTTCCTTACTCTCGCGAGGGTATTCCGAAGCATAGTAGTTGTAGACTTTGTTTCGCAATATCGTTATCCGCAGATATTTTTCGTTCTTACAGTCGCAGCTCTATTTCTGCCCTGTCAGCGACGTTTTCATAGCTACCCCATGATAGAACCTACTAATGAATTGACTTATCGCAGTATGATTCACACCGAGAGCATTCTCCACATACCTCCTCATACTACGGCCTTCCTCTATCAGGATTTTATCTCTTTCGCACTCATCTCTAGTTAAATGTCGTTGCCTATCCATGTTACAGGACTCATTGTGTGTTGAGCTGCTGCTGCAATTCGACCTACAATTCCTGCAACGCAGTGGCCAAAGCGACGATCCACGGATGCTGCAAGTGAACTAAAACACCAGGACCCGCCGACATGAAGCAAATTACCTTTACTACACGTAGCGCGCTGACGTCATCAATTGGACAAATGATTTTGCACTACTTAGGCTCTATTCCAACCTCTTTGTAGCAAAATACACGGATTTGAACATACCAGCGAACATGAGATCACATTTCCAACGTGGTACGATGATTTTGAACAAGGGTTTACCTACTTTAGTTGTTTTATATTCAAGTTAAAAGTCAACTTATACCACCTTGTTTCTCGTTTTCTTTTTTTTTTTCTTTAGCTTGTAACTTTAAGACTGTTTTAAACTGCAATTGTAATTTTCAAAATTTTGTTGAATTTGTGTAAAAAAAAAAATTTGCTTCCATATATATATATATATATATTATATATATTATATATATTATATATATATATATATATATATATATATATATATATATATATATATTATATATTTATATATATATATAATATATACAAAACTCAAAATTTTTACACTGTCCTATGTTTATGTTTTAATCATCAAACGTTTCTAAATTATGAAATCTATCTTAAGTAAATGTCTAAAACAGTTAAAAGCAGTAAATAGAAGCAAATTTTTTTTTTTTTTTTTTTAAATACACAAATTCAACAAAAATTTGAAAATTACAATTGCAGTTAAAAACAGTCTTAAAGTTACAAGCTAAAGAAAAAAAAAAGAAAACGAGAAAGAAGGTGGTATAAACTGTTTTAGATATTCTCTTAAGATGGATTTTATAATTCAGAAACGTTTGAAGATTAAAACATAAACATAGGACAGTGTAAAAATATAGTTATGAGTTTTGATATATATAAATATATATATATATA
>SEYY01022409.1:85000-87500 GCA_009176605.1 Armadillidium nasatum
TGATTTTCACTTTTGTTTTTTCTTTCCTGTATAATTTTGCCAGTCCATAGTCAAATTTTTTACCTTATGTCTTAGGCTCTCTTGGGATTCTACGCTAAACTCACTTGTTCTGTTTATTTTTCTAATAACTCTACTGAGTATCATAAATTCGTCGACTGTCTGAACTCCAAAATAGAGCACATTCTTTCTTCTCCTTCCTCTGAAATCATAACTTTAGATGATTTTCATGTTCAACATGCCAATGACTTTCTTCATGCTACAGCCGGTGAACGTGCCTTCAATTTCTCTATTTAAAATAACCTTGAGCAATTGGTGCAGCTCACTACTCGTCCCTAGATGCCTTGGAAACGAACCCAACATTCTAGACCCTTTTTAATTTCTAATAATTCTCTTTATAATGTTCAATTTTACAGAACTCTATGTTCTTCCGATCACCTTCTTTTCACTGTATCCTCTTCTACCTTTTCAAGACTTCCGCAAAAAGACTCGCGTACTGCGAGGAAACGTTTCTGGCATTTCGGAGCAAGCTGTTCGGAGTTGCGGTAGTACTTCGAAAATTTTTCGTGAAATGATTATTGCTTTTGTGAGAGAGGTCCCTCCGAGAGTGCAGAGCGCATTACCGAAGTGATTCTCTTTGGCACTGAGGCGTATATTCCATATTCTTCATTTCTACTAAGCCTAACAAGCCTTGTTTTAACTCTGCCGTAGATATGCTGCAGTCTTCAAACTCTAGAAATTCATGTAACTTATACTTCATGCCATAATCGTGTAAAATCTATTTTCCGAAACACAAAAAAAACTAATATCTATCTTTCCTGTATGATTTTCCCAGTCTATAATCAAATTTTCTACCTTATGTCGTAGGCGTATTTATACTCATTTATACCTAAGATTGTAATTTCTTCTGAAAACTTCATTTCTGCTCTCTCTGAACCTAGTAATAAGGGAAAGTTCAATCCTGATAGTATCACTTTTGTGGTTCTCAAAACTTGTGTCTCTGTCCTGACAAACTAATTCGTCTATCTTCTAACTTCGACCTTCCCTTCTTGGTGGAAACGTGAACTCATTCAGCATATTTTTTTTATATTACATCTGCTGCGCAAAGGCCAGAGGCCTGCCAGGTTACCACCAGAGTTAGGGAGCAATCAAGAAATCAGGTAAATTTAAAAGGCAGACATGTCCCGATACACGGGAAAAAAGAGGAACCCCTCTCAACCCTCTAATTATCTTCCCATTTTATTTAACATTCACTCTTTCTAAAGTTTTCGATTATACAGGAAGATTTGGAAACATCTCAATTTCTTAATTCTTTTAATCTTATATCTGATAGCCAGTATGGTTTTCGTTAACATTTCGGTGAATCTTATGATGTCGTTCTGGACAAACCGAAAACCTCCGATAGTCTAACACAAATCTTTGATTTCTAAACTTCCCTCTTTCGGAATCTATCTTTCTCTCTGATTTCCTTCCGGTCGTTATAAACAGCTATTGTAGAAGGCCACCGTTTACCCTTTATATCTATTAATAGTGGTCTTCCTAAGGGATCTGTTTTATTCCCAACACTCTTTCAACGTAATTACCTTTTCGCTATTACTTCAATACATATTCACGCCAATGCTGATGACTCCATCTTTCATTACTATTTTCACTCTATTCCAACAAATGTTAATTGACGCTATGAGGGAGAGTCTTTGGGGGAACTAATCTCTGATCCTTCTCGAATTACAAATTGGGGCAGAGAAAACATGGTATTTTTAATGCCTGAAAAACTCGGTTCCCCTATCTCTCTA
This sequence comes from Armadillidium nasatum, assembly GCA_009176605.1. Lineage (NCBI taxonomy): Eukaryota > Metazoa > Arthropoda > Malacostraca > Isopoda > Armadillidiidae > Armadillidium > Armadillidium nasatum. The sequence continues at coordinate 86,791 of SEYY01022409.1, forward strand.
CTCGACACAACCTTCTACACAATTATACCATCATTCAATTCCTCCATCTTTCTACTTAATACGACCTTCCACACAATTCTGTCATCTTCTTCAAAAAACACAACTCTACCTCCGTTTGTCCTTAATATTATCGGTGCTTTTTTTCTTATGATATTTCTTGGAGGGATCACATTACTTCTCTTTCCAAACAAGCTTCTAAGAGGTTTGGCATTCTGATGCTCCCTCCTGATTTCTTCTCGACAACCCAGTTTCTTGGTCTTTATAGGTGTATTGTTCGCCCCTGTATGGGGTATGCCTTGCTTATCTGGGGTGGGTCCACTCATAAAGCTCTCCTCGAAAAGAAGGAGTCTAGTGCTTTTCGTCTTATCAACTCTTTCGCTCTCAAAAACTCTTTCCAGTCTCTTTCTGCCCATCGAATGGTTGCGCAACTCTCTCTGTACTAACGCTATTACAACGAATACTGCTCCTCCGAACTCTCCCATAGCATACCTCCTCCACTGAGAAGGGCTCGTTCGACACCCTTTCAGCACAGTATTTTTCTTTCAATGCTCAAACCTTTAATCCGAGACTTAACAGCTATGCTCAATCTTACATGTACTCTATTTATCTGGATAATACTCTTTCTATCTGTTTACCCAGCTTCTTTTGGTCTGCACCCTTTCAAACGACTGGTATTGGGACACTTGGACCTTTAACTTGACAAAGTATCC
>SEYY01022409.1:92500-95000 GCA_009176605.1 Armadillidium nasatum
TCCGTAATCTATACAAAAAAGGAAAGCATGATGTATGGGAGAATACGGACTTTACATGTAAATTTCCGCTTTTATGGGAGAATGCTAAAATGTATGTCATTGTTTCCCCATCATCTTATCTTGAGGAATCTGGCTTAAATCGTGTAACAATTGTTAACAAAAAATCGTAATAGACTTGATGTATTAAAAATGGGTGTTCTTCGTCTGACTCTCACAAAATTGGATCCAGATATTAAAATGCTAATATCAAAACACCGCCACAAGGATCTCATTAGCAGGGCCTATTAGTAGGGATCCTATTTAATAGTATTAGAAATAAATTTATATAAGTTGTTTGAAATAATTTTTTTTTTTTTATTTTTTTTTTTTTTTTTTTTTTTTTTTTTTTTTTTTCAAGTACAAATATGTTTAAGTTTTATCAATTAAAATTTTTAAAATTTTGGGATTTAGATTTCTAATATCATATTGGATTGGATTATTTAATTATTAGCTTTTACTAACCTACAAATAAATATTTAATGTAGGAATATTACATATGAATATATAAGGATCCATACACGTAGAGTTAGGACAAAGAGGGAGGGGGGGTTCCACAAGCAAAAAAAAGGTTGGAAATCCCTGATTTAAATCATCTAGGGATATATATATATATATATATATATATATATATATATATATATATATATATATATATATATATATATATATATATATATATATATATATATATATATATATATATATATATATATATATATATATATATATATATATATATATATATATATATATATATATATATATATATATATATATATATATATATATATATATATATATATATATATATATATATATATATATATATATATATATATATATATATATACGGACTGATTCTATTTTTAAAATAAAATCTAAAATTACGAGGGGGGAAAAAAATAAAATAAAATAAAACAGGATTCATTTTCAAAACATTTCAGAGAGAATCAAAATGTCGTCTTAGTGACGAAATTTTATTTTTTAAAAATTTGACTTTTGTAACGAACAAAATTTTCTTCAACATTTTCTTCTTTAAAAATTACGCTTGTAAGTAGCATACTTGAAGGTTCCTGATGCGGCCATTAACAAGTGAACCGAGTTCAGATCGTAATTTTCCATCTGTCTAATGCTTCAGATAGACGGTGTGTAAAAAAAAAAATCTAATGTATAACTTCTCATTGTAGTACTTGGTTCACTTTCTCTTTGTGTATCTTTTGTGTCTGGTTCTGATTTCTCATCTCCACTATCGCTGCTTGGTATTGTTGATAGATGTACAGTGACGTTTCCATTTCTTCGTAGATCCTCTTACGTTTCTCTCCCTCCTGTTCTATTCGTTTCCTTTTATTCTCTTTACGTGATGTATGTTTTAGATCAATGCCAACTATGGAACCTGGTCGTCTTTTCTTACGTTGCAATAATAAAAATTGAATATCCTCTTTATTCTTAAGGATATGAAACACATTTTCAGGAAAAGCATCAAATAAATTATCCAATGTGTCCTCAAATGTTGCAACGTTTTTTGGTTTCCACTTCAGATACTCTTTTTAATCTCTTTTGTAAATCTGTCCATTCTTCATATATGAAGAGTGATATAACTTTACCAGCAGCAGTGATCTATAAGTTTTGTGGGAATGCGAGCCTTCTCCCAAAAATATGAGAACATTCTTTTACTGGCTGCACTTTCTCTGAGGTTTAATTTACTTACACGTAAATTGGAGAATAAGACGCGAAGTACCTGCAGAATTGGAAGGTAGTTTTGCTCCAATAATTTGGTTACTGATGTTTCTGAGGAGATTTATATCGTGATCTTTACGTAAATAGGGTGATGCCATCATAGTACAAAATACCTACAAAAACATAATTATTATTTATTATTATTAATTATAATAATACATATATTATTATTATCATCATAACTATCCACTAAATGCAAGGGTATACACCACACCAAAGATTCGTACACAACATACTACATCAAAGACTCGAATAAAACTGATATGTTGACTGAAGTCAGATGTTTAAATAGCAACCCGACGTCAATTCTGGTATCTTCTACAACACTATATAGATTCCATTCAGTACAATAACTCTGACACATTTGGTTTTAAGTAAATAATAGTATGTATAACATATATTGTAAATTCAATTTCCTTTCAATTTTGTTTTATACTTTATTTAGGAGAAATGCTCTCAAAGAAGATAGAGACGATATTGCATAATTAATAAGTAAATGGAGTTTAAAACTGAAGTTGCACCCCTTTTGGGGGCTCATTTAATAATGTGTGATTGAACTAAAATTTTACCAGGACTAATTCAGTTTTGAGAGTGGGAGGTAGAAAATGCTACACTTCAAATTTTAAAATACAATAAAAAGCCACTCTACTATATATTTATATATATATATATATATATATATATATATATATATATATATATATATATATATATATATATATAT
>SEYY01022409.1:100000-102500 GCA_009176605.1 Armadillidium nasatum
AACAGACACTGCTCTTCTGAACTCTCTCGTTGCATACCTCCTCCATTGAGAAGGCTCGTGCGACACGCCTTTCTACACATTCTCATCCTTTCTCTGTCCAACTCTCCGACCCCAGACTTAACCGCTATGCTCAGTCTTACATATACTCTACTGGTAAAGTCTGGGAACACACTCCCTTCATCTGTTTTCCCAACTTCCTTTGACTTGCATACTTTCAAACGCCGTGTGTCTGGACACGTCGGCCACCATCGACCATGATATAGACCTTTCCCAACTCCGGTGGAATTTGGTAGGCCTCCTGGCCTTTGCCCACCGGAGGAGACATAAAAAAAAAAAAAAAAAATATATATATATATATATATATTATATATATATATATATATATATATATATATATATATATATATATATATATATATATATATTATATATATATATATATATATATAGTATTTTTGTGTGTGTGTGTTGGTTTTTTTTTTTTTGTTGCCTCCAAAGGTCAGATATTTTATTATATAATATATAAATATATTATTTTAGATATGAAATTATTTCTTAAACACCAAAACACAAAATTTTATCCCATAAAGAATTCAGTAACGTTAGATCGCACTGGAATTACTTACGCACACGCAAACCTACACACAAACAAAACACACACACACACACACACACATTTACACACTCACACATACAAATACACGCACAAATACACAGCTACTTCCCTGTATAAAAATTTTTTTAAAAAATCTAAATCCGTCTAAAAGAAAGAAAGAAAGAAAAAAAATGACGTAAGAAATTCGAACGTGAAAATCGTTGTTTTTCTTCCCTCTAAAATGATCTGTCTAAAAAGCATGATGAAGATCGCTGTACGAAAACACAAGTTTATTCAAATGTCGACTTAGTCTTAAAACTCAACAGATAATGAAACTTTCAACTTTAATACTATATATATATATATATATATATATATATATATATATATATATATATATATATATATATATATATATATATATATATATATATATATATATATATATATATATATATATATATAGAGAGAGAGAGAGAGAGAGAGAGAGAGAGAGAGAGAGAGAGAGAGAGAGAGAGAGAGAGAGAGAGAGAGAGAGAGAGAGAGGGAAAGAGAGAGAGAGAGAGAGAGAGAGAGAGAGAGAGAGAGAGAGAGAGAGAGAGAGAGAGAGAGAGAGAGAGAGAGAGAGAGAGAGAGAGAGAGAGAGAGAGAGAGAGAAAGTTTGTGTATAAATCTCGTTGAATTGGCTTCGGTTGCCAATGATTTAGTTGATGCTCCATAATTCTAATCAAAGTTTGATCTGAGAGAAGTCAAATGTTGATTTTTGATTTAAAAAGACAAGCAAATACTTCACGCAACAGATCATTAGCTTATTCTTTACTTTACTGATTAAAATACAGTAATCTTAAAAGAACTCTTAAATCAACCATATATATATATATATATATATATATATATATATATATATATATATATATATATATATATATATATATATATATTATATATATATATATATATATATATATATATTATATATATATATATATATATATATATATATATATATATATATATATATATATATATATATATATATATATATATATATATATATATATATATATATATATATATATATATATATATATATATATATATATATATATATATATATATATATATATATATATTATATATATATATATATATATATAATTAGCGGAAGGATTAGTTATAAAATTACAATGAAATAATATCGAAGGACTTTCTTTGAAGACCAAATTCTTTTTTGCTTCTTTTTCTCAAACATCTTTTATACAGTTTCAAAATTTCTTTTTCTAGGTAAAATTGTTTGTGACTGAGTGAATAAATGAATTGGGTTAGTGAGCCATTGAGTGGAGTGAATGAATGAGTGAATGCGAGTTAGTGGGTGAGTGGGTGAGTGAGTGGGTGGGTGAGTGAGTGAGTGAGTTAGTGAGTGAATTAGTGAGTGGGTGAGTGAGTGGGTGGGTGAGTGAGTGAGTGGGTGAGTGAGTGGGTGAGTTAGTGTGTGAGTGAGTGAGTAAGTTTGTGAGAATATAATAAAAAATGTATTATAGTCACTAATGATTTTGTTGTGAGAAAGTAAATACAATTACTGAATAAATAATGTTCACCTTTTATTGAAAAGAATGTACGGCGTAACTTGAATGGTACTACGTGATGTTTAGTGTATTTTCCTTTTATAAAATATATGCAAGACTGATGTTTTTTATTTTATGCCTCATATCTGCTGGTGACAGGTGGTAATTATTTTCTCTCTCTCTCTCTCTCTCTCTCTCTCTCTCTCTCTCTCTCTCTCTCTCTCTCTCTCTCTCTCATGTACAAAAAAATGAATTACTTGCATGACTTAGCTGGAAAGTTACTCAGTTTCTCAGTAAATTAAATTCTCAAATGGTTCAGTTAAACTAGAATGACAAACAT
>SEYY01022409.1:107500-109387 GCA_009176605.1 Armadillidium nasatum
CTCCCCCGATTAAGATCTTATCCATGAATAAAATAATGACAAGAATAATAATAATAAAAAATAATAAAATAATAATAATAATAATAATAATAATAATAATAATATAATAATAATAATAATAATAATATAATAAAATAATTTAAAAAAAAAAAAAAAAAAAAAAAAAAAAAAAAAAAAAAAAAAAAAAAAAAAAAAAAAAAAAAAAAAAAAAAAAAAAAAAAAAAAAAAAAAAAAAAAAAAAAAATATATAATATATATATATATATATATATATATATATATATATATATATATATATATATATATATATATATATATATATATATATATATATATATATATATATATATATATATATATATATATATATATATATATATATATATATATATATATATATATATATATATATATAGTATATGAAGAGAAGAAAAGGTATGATTAAAAGAAATGAATCTGAAAAAGAAATAAGAAGAAAAAAAAGAGAAAATATTAAGAAGTAACAAAAAGATAATAAAGAAAGAAAAAAAAAAGAAAAAAAATATAATAAATGATTAAGAAGAGAAGTTACATCAACAAAAACATGATTCATTCCGTATTTGTTGGTCTAATTCGTCCACATCACAAACACGACTTCAATAGACACTCGAAAAACAGCTGCAAGAAATACTTAACAAAAGTCCTATTAAAATTCGACAACAGTAACTAGTAATGGATATGTATGAATGCGTATGTACGTTTGGTAGTGTGTGAGTAGATTTACAGAAAATAGAAGTACTACTTTCACAAATATACTCACAAACACACTTTATATATATATATATATATATATATATATATATATATATATATATATATATATATATATATATATATATATATATATATATATATATATATATATATATATATATATATATATATATATATATATATATATATATATATATATATATATATATATATATAATATATATATATATATATATAATATATATATATATATATATATATATATATATAGATAGATATATAGATAGATAGATAGATAGATAGATAGATAGATAGATAGATAGATGGATAGAGTTTCAAAAGATTTTTTATATTTATAGAATTATTATTATTTTTCCTTACTATTTTAGTGTGAATACCATTTAAAATATTTGCACTAATTTATGTTCCTTCTTTTTTTCTTATTTTTTTTAATGTGCAAAACTTAATTTTCTTTAAGAAACCTTTTCTCTCCTCCTCCTTTTTCGAAATCTTTTATTATAACTTCACATTTAAAATTCTTATTTACCTTTTATAAGAGTTTAGTTTAAAAGTGACAAATATAGTGCAACATTTCTTGCATGTCATTCGCATTTGCTTCGTATTGTAATGAAAGAAATAAGAAAAATAATAAAAGAAATTATTATTATTATTATATTATTATTATTATTATTATTATTATTATTGTCATTGTTCGAAGTTTAACTCCTTATTGTAATAGAACATGAATTATTTAAAGGCTTATTTAAGTTTAATATTAACGTTGTTGATAAATATTTTTGTATGTGTGTTTGTGTGTTTGTGTGTGCGTCATGTGTAGTCAAAGTATTTTGGTCAAATTAAAATTATGGAATTCGAGTTGGACACAAAGTCCGGAAGTGACTTTGACTGGGACACCCAAAGCCCCTTATGGGAAGCCCCATTGGAATATTCAAAGTACCGTCAAAAGACACCATTAAGCATTCATTATATAAATGAATAGTAAAAGTAATTAAACTGAAAGATTTTTGCCGTACATTTGCGACTTTCCTTTCATGAAATGTTTCAGAAATATCCAAAAAATAATTTGAAAAAAAAATTTTTTTTTTTGCATAAAAAAAAAAAAAAAAAAAAAAA
>SEYY01022410.1:0-19715 GCA_009176605.1 Armadillidium nasatum
GGAAAATTTGTTCCATTAGGGGAGCAGTAGTATTAAGACAGATTTTAAGCCATAAACATCGAAATTAGGAGATTCTAGTTTACGAGACGTGTCACAGGAGTGTTTAATGTTAATATAGTCACAGACTCCACCATTTAGTCGGTATTGTGAAAAAAGTTGTAGTTTGAGACATTGAGGTTATTAGAGAAGAATCCCTATCCAACTGGGTCTCAGACAAAGCAAAAGTTAAGATGAGAGTTAAAGAGGTGATATTCAACAGATGATATTAAGGAAGACAGACGTTGGCAGTCATAGAAGCCCCGTATGCACCCACACACTCTTCCATCTCACATACAACACACAGAATCACACGACAGACACAACTTACATACAAAATAAATCACTAAAACGAGGTTTTTAAATACTAACAAACAGTAAAGTAAAATAAATAATAATAAATAAAAAATAATATAATAATAATATAATAATAATAAAAAAAAGTTTTTTAAAAAAATGAAAATATAATTAGAACTAGAAACTGGGTATAGTAAAAAAAAGTTGCAGGAGGCTAAAATTTTTCAACGTACTAAAATAAACAAAACAAAAATTCAAAACACAAAAAAAACACAGAAATAGAATTAAACTAGAGAATGACTAAAACTTAAACAATTAAAATTTAAAAAACTAAAAAAACACACTTTAAAAAAATAAACTGGGAAACTAAACCAAGTCCCCTTAATACACTATCGAAAGAACTGGATTATATATTAAATATATATATATAATATATATATTATAGTATATAGTATATATTATATATATATATATATATATATATATATATATATATATAATTATATAATATTATTATATAGGTTTAACAAAGTTTCTTACTTTTATAATTTAACATACATACAAATAACTTTGTTATATTTAACACTTTTTTATATATATATAATATTATTATATATATATATAATTCAATATATAATATAATATATATGGGTGGGTATATGGACTTGATTCCTTTTCCCAAAAATCTAAACAGATAAATCTAATAAAAATAGAAAATATGAAAATAGAAAGGATTGAGTTTTTGGAACATAGGAAAATAGAGACAGTTAGAAGCCACAAGGGCTATCGAGACTGTCCCAGTCAAACAATAATAACAATAACAATACTAATACATGCACAAAAGACTGGTCTATCCCATCTAGTTATCAGTTCATTCATGCAAAGAATAAAAGTAATTAAATATACATGCAATATTCAATGAACCATACCCACTACAAAAAACTGCCATTAGTTGGTCATTGGTTGATCTAAAATTATATATACCCACCAATTTGGCTTAGTCAAGTTATATAATCCTAAACCATCCATTTATCTATTATCCCCCTTTTAAATTTGACAACAGAATCACAATCAACAATCTTTTGCTTTGTTTAAGGTCTACTTATGTGAAACTTTTTTACATGTTTTTGTTGCAATTATTTTGACATTTGGAATTCAATGGGAATCAAATTTTTCCATAGGGTTTTATTATAATTAAAAAATTTTGAATACATTTTAATATAAATATATTTGCCAAAATTGTTTACTTTTTTTTCTATCTTTTTCTGAATATCAATATTAAAAAAAATTTTGTAACTTGCGAAAGATTGTAGTTTTTATCTACAGACTTTGCGTTCACTGTCCCATTATGATTTATATTTATTTAAAATAAATAAAATTTTCCCCCTCTTTTTTTTTCTTGCATGTTTCCAGTCCTATTATCAACCAATCCAAAGAGTTCCATCGGAAGCTATTAGTGCAAGGTATGTAATTTTTTTTTCTTCTAATTATTATTATATTATATTTTTTAATTTAAATTTTTAAAAATTTTTTTTCTTTTTTTTTCCTTATTTTTATTATTTTCTGATTATATATTTTCACATATTTAATATATTAACAAATTGAAGTTTATGTTTATTTTTTTTTTTTTTTATTTTTTTTTATATTTTTTTTTTTTTTTTTTTTTTTTTTGTGTGTGTAAGCTTTTTTTTTTTTAATTTTTTGTTAAACTCTTGGCATTCGTATTATTATATTAATTATTTTTATATTTATTATTTCTTCTTTTGAAAGGCTTTTTTTTTTTTTTTTTTTAGCTCAATATTCTTAGTAACTTCAAGAAAAAATGTAAATTATCCTTTCTTTCTACTTGAGTAAAAGCTTTAGATATGTAATTTTTTTTATTATTTTAAGTATACAATGTTGGTGATGATGTTTTCCATCTACTACACTATTACCAATAATGCTATACTAATTTGAAAGAGTGGTAAAGAATGTTTAATTATTGTTTTCAAGTTGGCTAATGGTTTCAATAAAAGATGTTCATCTCTATCATCAGAATATTATATTGGTGGTGTCAACTGGCATTCTGGCAACTACATATACACTAAATCTCTGACTTATTTATAACTGATTCAGTAATTATTTAAATTTTAGACTGGGCAGACTCAGAAGTAATTTTAGGACTATGTGACAGTTCTAAAGTCTAAATTTGTTAAATAGATAAATACTAATCTTGTTTATCACTGGAGTTCACGTTAGCTGAGTGGATTAAGTCAGTTTTTCTTTGGCTTATGGGATCCGAGGTTCGCCCCTCGCTCTGCGTGTGTACTGCAAAGTATGCAAATCGACATTCAGTCCTCCTATCCTGTTACCTGAATGGACATAAAAAATTGTTGTTTGTAGGAGGTTTTCTCCAGTTTTTACAGTTTACAGCAAGGTGTATTACGCTAATCTCAATACTCACATATCACTTAAACATAGCAAAACTTACAATTCCACGCTATTCCAACACATACAATATCACATACTCTCTAAATTGCTCATTGTCTATAATTTTTATTTTTTTTATTTTTTATTTTGTAATAAATATTCTTTGTAATTTCAAGAAAAAATGTCAATTATCCTTTCTTTCTACTTGAGTAAAAGCTTTAGACTTAATTTTTTTATTATTTTAAGTACAATGTTGGTGATGATGTTTTTCATCTCCTACCCTATTACCAATAATGCTATACTAATTTCAAAGAGTGGTAAAAAATTTGTTTAATTATGGTTTTTCAAAGTCGACTAATGGTTTCAAAAAAAGATGTTAACAGATCATTAGACTATTTTTGGGGTAATATAAAAAAATTTTATTTCCAAGAAATGAAATTTGTAAGAGAGAATTAAATGATCATATACCACTAGGTATTCTAATTTTTTTATCTGTAATAGTTTTATAATTAACCCTTCAGTAGGAATCATTTCCCAAGCAATGTACAAGATTCATCAAGAAGTTTGAGGACTAACAAGAGGGTTTAAAATGTTTATAATTCACTCAGAAGTTAATATGCATTGGTGTAACTTTCTATAATAATGCTATCACTAATAATACTAAATATATTTGAAGGAAAGAAGAGAACACCATCAAAATATAAAGAAGTGAAGAAGAATAAGTTTTTGATACCAACAGGATTTTGTTTTAGTTCAACTTGCAGATCTGATTACCTTCACACCATAAATAAAAAGTTTACACTACACTCTACCTTCCCTCCTCTTCCATTTTACACACATACTTCATTCATTCCAAAATTCTGACAACATATACAGAGAATAGTAAAATACAAAAATCTTCGCAAATCAGATATGTAAATGATTATCTTGTGTGTCAAATAAGAATGTAATTGAAACTTGACCACCAGTTCAAAAACCACTATCAATATATATAAAATACATGAAAGTAGAATATATGGTATGCTACAGGGTTTAGACACAAATATGGAAACAAATAGAAAGAAAAAATGCATAAATATGACAGACATTTACTTACCAAAATTTATCTGATTCACATGTTAAATGTGATGGATAACTATAATGTTGATAGGAAGAGTAAGTTGTTTTGTCGTTAACATTTTGTGTTGATGCAAGTGAGGTATGTCTGAGTTTACAGAGTTTCAAAGGAGAATTGTTTGTGCCTGCCTAGCAGGTTCGTGTGTAAACAAAATAGCAATGTTACTTGTATCGCTAGGTAATGTATTTAAGGCTATAACCACGTATTGTGCTTCTGGAAAACAATTATCCAATAAACACCAGAATGAGCATAAGGCGAGATTGGGTGACAAAGACAGATAAGCATTATTAAGGATTGTGACTCCCAAAAACTGGAAAGAAATTGTTTTTTACAAAAGTACCTACTTTTGAACTAAATGCTAGTTTTTTAAACATTGTTAAAACAAAAACGGTGATTTAGAGAACAGTATGAGTTAAATATTCGTATGTGTGCAGAAATTTCCAAATTTCTTGTAAATGATGTAAATGCCAGAAATAAATGGTGCAACACTCGTAAAGATTTAACTGCTGTCTAATGGAAAACAAGTCTCTTCTACAGATGAATTGATCTTTACACAGTTCCCAACCTCCAGCTGAGTGTACATGTGAAGAACACCAACCCAGGCCTACGTTCAGGACTGATTTATGTCATGAATGAAGCTTGATATTTGCAGCCATATTTTGGTATTCTGCAGGCCCTATTATCACCATGCATGATAATGTAACTGCCATGGATTGTGTATGCATTTTGGGCCATCCAGGATCATCCTTTGATGCACATTGGTTCCTGGGAGTGGCTCCATTTATCAAAATGATTTGGGTCCAATTCATACATCTTATGTTTTACTAGTAGTGGTTGGATGAGAATGCATATGAAATTTCACATCTTCCCTGGCCCCCACATGCTAATTTCTGAAGGTGATTAATATAATAGCATTTTGGCATTTTCAAAATGAAATATTCCCAAGCAAATAATCACCAATAGTTCAAAATATTGAAAAAATCATGCTTAAGCTAAGTAATTTAAAATAAAAAGATTATTTTGGAAATTAACAAATATTTAAAGCTCAAGCAAAAACTTCTCATTGAACTCACTGATTTCTAAACATATGAGTAAACATATATCCAAAACATATTCTAAACATATATCCTCTGGCCTCTAAGCTAACTCCTTCGGTGTCTGCTATATAGAATATAGCTGCAATCATTGCAGAATCTATTTTCACTTCCAAAATCACTAACAGAGGGATCCAATTCCTGAGTGACAACTAAGGTTCATGACTCTGTGCAATATTGTGGTGAATCCACACTGACCATACAGAATATCCTTAAATAATAGTGGGCGACAAAATGGTGCATTTCTACACCTTTCAAGTTCTGTTACGAAGGTAATGTGCAGCCAGTGTTCAAGGGCAGTTATTACACTTAAATTTTTTTTTTAATTTTAATTTTTAAATATTCACACCCAATTGGCATTGCAGTTTTTGAGAGTAGGAAATTTTTCTCGTGGATTCACATGAAGGATCAAAAACTCTACCATTATGACACTGAAGTGACATACATAATATTAGGATTCTGTGCGGAATTTGTACCCTTGTTAAAACTTGTTTTTAAAAAAATTCTTTTGGATTACCAATTTTTTTTTACTTTTAAAGAATATGGTTTTTGTTTTATTTTTCTACATTTATTTTATAATATTTGATACTAAAGCGGAAAAAAATACAAAAGCTCTTACAAGTGGCTTTTAAAAATTCGAAAAGTTCTTCGTTAAGTGAATAAACATTATATTTGAAAAAAATATTGTTGTAACTATCTATTAACAACAACTATTATTTATTTTAATTCATGGCTTAATATTTTATGAACTCCAACACAAGTATTTTTAAACATTGAAGTGGTAACTGGTAAATTGGTAAAGAATTGTGATATGTAAATTAATCAATTCATTATTCTTATAATATCATTAATATATTACCACTTATCATTTAGTACCATTAAGATTAAAAACTAGGAACTCTTGAAAGCTGAGAACTTGAGTTCATAGTAATTGGTATTTTACTTGTATTTTACTATTCACACACTTTCAGAGTCCTTTTTATACTTTCCATCTCTATCATCAGAATATTATATAGGTGGTGGCAACTGGCATTCTGGCAACTACATATACACTAAATCTCTGACTTATTTATAACTGATACAGTAATTATTTAAATTTTAGACTGGGCAGACTCAGAAGTAATTTTAGGACTATGTGACAGTTCTAAAGTCTAAATTTGCTAAATAGATAAATACTAATCTTGTTTATCACTGGAGTTCACGTTAGCTCAGTTTTTCTTTGGCTTATGGGATCGAGGTTCGCCCCTCGCTCTGCGTGTGTACTGCAAAGTATGCAAATCGAGATTCTTCCTACAACAATTTTTTATGTTCATTCAGGTAACAGGATAGGAGGTTCGGACCTCAATTTGTATACTTTGCGGTACACACGCGAGAGCGAGGGGCGAACCTCGATACCTTAAACCAGAGAAAAACTGACAACCCACTCAGCTAACGTGAACTCCAGTGATAAACAAGATTAGTATTTATCTATTTAGCAAATTTAGACTTTAGAACTGTCACATAGTCCTAAAATCACTTCTGAGTCTGCCCAGTCTAAAATTTAAATAATTACTGAATCAGTTATAAATAAGTCAGAGATTTAGTGTATATGTAGTTGCTAGAATGCCAGTTGCCACCACCTATATAATATTCTGATGATAGAGATGGAAAGTATAAAAAGGACTCTGGAAGTGTGTGAATAGTAAAATACAAGTAAAATACCAATTACTATGAACTCAAGTTCTCAGCTTTCAAGAGTTCCTAGTTTTTAATCTTAATGGTACTAAATGATAAGTGGTAATATATTAATGATATTATAAGAATAATGAATTGATTAATTTACATATCACAATTCTTTACCAATTTACCAGTTACCACTTCAATGTTTAAAAATACTTGTGTTGGAGTTCATAAAATATTAAGCCATGAATTAAAATAAATAATAGTTGTTGTTAATAGATAGTTACAACAATATTTTTTTCAAATATAATGTTTATTCACTTAACGAAGAACTTTTCAAATTTTTAAAAGCCACTTGTAAGAGCTTTTGTATTTTTTTCCGCTTTAGTATCAAATATTATAAAATAAATGTAGAAAAATAAAACAAAAACCATATTCTTTAAAAGTAAAAAAAAATTGGTAATCCAAAAGAATTTTTTTAAAAACAAGTTTTAACAAGGGTACAAATTCTGCACAGAATCCTAATATTATGTATGTCACTTCAGTGTCATAATGGTAGAGTTTTTGATCCTTCATGTGAATCCACGAGAAAAATTTCCTACTCTCAAAAACTGCAATGCCAATGGGGTGTGAATATTTGAAAATTAAAATTAAAAAAAAAATTTAAGTGTAATAACTGCCCTTGAACACTGGCTGCACATTACCTTCGTAACAGAACTTGAAAGGTGTAGAAATGCACCATTTTGTAACCCACTATTATTTAAGGATATTCTGTATGGTCAGTGTGGATTCACCACAATATTGCACAGAGTCATGAACCTTAGTTGTCACTCAGGAATTGGATCCCTCTGTTAGTGATTTTGGAAGTGAAAATGGATTCTGCAATGATTGCAGCTATATTCTATGTAGCAGACACCGAAGGAGATAGCTTAGAGGCCAGAGGATATATGTTTAGAATATGTTTTGGATATATGTTTGGAATATGTTTTGGATATATGTTTGCTCATCTGTTTAGAAATCAGTGAGTTCAATGAGAAGTTTTTGATTGAGCTTTAAATATTTGTTAATTTACAAAATAATCTTTTTATTTTAAATTACTTAGCTTAAGCATGATTTTTTCAATATTTTGAACTATTGGTGATTATTTGCTTGGGAATATTTCATTTTGAAAATGCCAAAATGCTATTATATTAATCACCTCAGAAATTAGCATGTGGGGGCTAGGGAAGATGTGAAATTTCATATGCATTCTCATCCAACCACTACTAGTAAAACATAAGATGTATGAATTGGACCCAAATCATTTTGATAAATGGAGCCACTCCCAGGAACCAATGTGCATCAAAGGATGATCCTGGATGGCCCAAAATGCATACACAATCCATGGCAGTTACATTATCATGCATGGTGATAATAGGGCCTGCAGAATACCAAAATATGGCTGCAAATATCAAGCTTCATTCATGACATAAATCAGTCCTGAACGTAGGCCTGGGTTGGTGTTCTTCACATGTACACTCAGCTGGAGGTTGGGAACTGTGTAAAGATCAATTCATCTGTAGAAGAGACTTGTTTTCCATTAGACAGCAGTTAAATCTTTACGAGTGTTGCACCATTTATTTCTGGCATTTACATCATTTACAAGAAATTTGGAAATTTCTGCACACATACGAATATTTAACTCATACTGTTCTCTAAATCACCGTTTTTGTTTTAACAATGTTTAAAAAACTAGCATTTAGTTCAAAAGTAGGTACTTTTGTAAAAAACAATTTCTTTCCAGTTTTTGGGAGTCACAATCCTTAATAATGCTTATCTGTCTTTGTCACCCAATCTCGCCTTATGCTCATTCTGGTGTTTATTGGATAATTGTTTTCCAGAAGCACAATACGTGGTTATAGCCTTAAATACATTACCTAGCGATACAAGTAACATTGCTATTTTGTTTACACACGAACCTGCTAGGCAGGCACAAACAATTCTCCTTTGAAACTCTGTAAACTCAGACATACCTCACTTGCATCAACACAAAATGTTAACGACAAAACAACTTACTCTTCCTATCAACATTATAGTTATCCATCACATTTAACATGTGAATCAGATAAATTTTGGTAAGTAAATGTCTGTCATATTTATGCATTTTTTCTTTCTATTTGTTTCCATATTTGTGTCTAAACCCTGTAGCATACCATATATTCTACTTTCATGTATTTTATATATATTGATAGTGGTTTTTGAACTGGTGGTCAAGTTTCAATTACATTCTTATTTGACACACAAGATAATCATTTACATATCTGATTTGCGAAGATTTTTGTATTTTACTATTCTCTGTATATGTTGTCAGAATTTTGGAATGAATGAAGTATGTGTGTAAAATGGAAGAGGAGGGAAGGTAGAGTGTAGTGTAAACTTTTTATTTATGGTGTGAAGGTAATCAGATCTGCAAGTTGAACTAAAACAAAATCCTGTTGGTATCAAAAACTTATTCTTCTTCACTTCTTTATATTTTGATGGTGTTCTCTTCTTTCCTTCAAATATATTTAGTATTATTAGTGATAGCATTATTATAGAAAGTTACACCAATGCATATTAACTTCTGAGTGAATTATAAACATTTTAAACCCTCTTGTTAGTCCTCAAACTTCTTGATGAATCTTGTACATTGCTTGGGAAATGATTCCTACTGAAGGGTTAATTATAAAACTGTTACAGATAAAGAAATTAGAATACCTTGCAGTATATGATCATTTACTTCTCTCTTACAAATTTCATTTCTTGGAAATAAAATTTTTTTTTTATATATCCCCAAAAATAGTCTAATCTAACATCAGTTTTTGAAACAATTAGCCAACTTGAAAACAATAATTAAACATTCTTCACCACTCTTTCAAATTAGTATAGCATTATTGGTAATAGTGTAGGAGATGGAAAACATCCTCACCAACATTGTATACTTAAAATAATAAAAAAATTAAGTCTAAAGCTTTTACTCAAGTAGAAAGAAAGGATAATTGACATTTTTTCTTGAAATTACAAAGAATATTTAGTTACAAAATAAAAATAAAAAAAATAAAAAATTTATAGACAATGAGCAATTTAGAGAGTATGTGATATTGTATGTGTTGGAAATGTTGTAAGTGTTGGTATGCTTTTAAGTGATATGTGAGTATTGAGATTAGCGTAATACACATTGCTGTAAACTGTAAAAACTGGAGAAAACCTCCTACAAACAACAATTTTTTATGTCCATTCAGGTAACAGGATAGGAGGACTGAATGTCGATTTGCATACTTTGCAGTACACACACGAGAGCGAGGGGCGAACCTCGGTCCCATAAGCCAAAGAAAAACTGACTTAATCCACTCAGCTAACGTGAACTCCAGTGATAAACAAGATTAGTATTTATCTATTTAACAAATTTAGACTTTAGAACTGTCACATAGTCCTAAAATTACTTCTGAGTCTGCCCAGTCTAAAATTTAAATAATTACTGAATCAGTTATAAATAAGTCAGAGATTTAGTGTATATGTAGTTGCCAGAATGCCAGTTGACACCACCAATATAATATTCTGATGATAGAGATGAACATCTTTTATTGAAACCATTAGCCAACTTTGAAAACAATAATTAAACATTCTTTACCACTCTTTCAAATTAGTATAGCATTATTGGTAATAGTGTAGTAGATGGAAAACATCATCACCAACATTGTATACTTAAAATAATAAAAAAAATTACATATCTAAAGCTTTTACTCAAGTAGAAAGAAAGGATAATTTACATTTTTTCTTGAAGTTACTAAGAATATTGAGCTACTTACTCTAAATTTTAAAAAAAAAAAAAAAAAAAATATAGACAATGAGAACATAGTTAAAATATAAAAACTAGATTTTTTCTTTTTTCAAACTTCCGCAATATAGGTATAATCCTACTTAAACCTAACTAACTCAAAAAAAAAAAAGTTTAAATAATACGATATGCCAAGAGTTTAAGGTACTTAAAATTGATTATTAAATTTGTGTTACTAACAAAAAGCAATTCACACACACACACAACCTTTTCAAAAACAATAAGCCTCAAATGAAGAAATAATAAATATAATAAATAATAAATATAATAAATAATAAAGTTACATGCAAATAAACATAAACTTCAATTTGTTAATATATTAAATATGTGAAAATATATAATCAGAAAATAATAAAAATAAGGCTTCCCAAATTAATTTATTTTCAATATAGAAAAGAAAAAAAATTATTTACCTTAGAGAGTTTAAATTAATTTTTTTATATATATATATATATAATAATGTAATTAGAAGAAAAAAAAATTACATACCTTGCACTAATAGCTTCCGATGGAACTCTTTGGATTGGTTGATAATAGGACTGGAAACATGCAAGAAAAAAAAAGAGGGGGAAAATTTTATTTATTTTAAAATAAAATATAAAATCATAATGGGACAGTGAACGCAAAGTCTGTAGATAAAAACTACAATCTTTCGCAAGTTACAAAATTTTTTTTAATATTGATATTCAGAAAAAGAGAGAGAAAAAAAAGTAAACAATTTTTGGCAAATATATTTATATTAAAATGTATTCAAAATTTTCAATAATTATTATAAAATCCTATGGAAAAATTTGATTCCCATTGAATTCCAAATGTCAAAATAATTGCAACAAAAACATGTAAAAAAGTTTCACATAAGTAGACCTTAAAACAAAGCAAAAGATTGTTGACTGTGATTCTCTTGTCAAATTTAAAAGGGGGATAATAGATAAATGGATGGTTTAGGTATTATATAACTTGACTAAGCCAAATTGGTGGGTATATATGAATTTTTTAGATCAACAGATCAACCTATGAATAAGCCTAATGGTAGTTTTTTTGTAGTGGGTGATGGTTCATTGAATATTGCATGTATAATTGGGCATAATTTTACTTTTATCTTTGCATGAATGAACTGATAACTAGGGATGGGATAGACCCAGTCTTTTGTGCATGTATTAGTATTGTTATTGTTATTATTTGTTTGGACTGGGACAGTCTCGATAGGCCCTTGTGGCTTCTAACTGTCTCTTTTCTTCTAACTGTCTCTATTTTCCTATGTTCCTAAAAACTCAATCCTTTCTATTTTCATATTTCTATTTTTATTAGAATTTATCTGTTTAGATTTTTGGGGAAAAGGAATCAAGTCCATTATACCCACTTTTAACATATATATATATATATATATATATATATATATATATATATATATATAATATATATATATATATATATATATATATATATATATATATATATATATATATAAAAAGTGTTATAAATATAACAAAGTTAGCTTTGTATGTATGTTAATTATAAAGTAATGATAACTTTGTATTAAAATTCTAAGTATAAACAAAGTTAACCTATATATATATATATATATATATATATATATATATATATATATATATATATATATATATATATATATATATATATATATATATATATATATATATATATATATATATATATATATATATATATATATATATTCCAGTTCTTTCGATAGTTGTTGATTAAGTGGGGACGTTTGTGTTTAGTTTTCCCCAGTTTTATTTTTTTAAAGTGTGTTTTTTTTTTTAGTTTTTTTAAAGTTTTAATTGTTTTAAGTTTTTAGTCATTCTCTAGTTTTAATTCTATTTCTGTGTCTAGTTTGTTTGTGTTTGTGAAGTGTTTTTGTTTTAGTACATTGAAAAATTCTTAGCCTCCTGCAACTTTTTTTTACTATACCCAGTTTCTAGTTCTAATTATATTTTCATTTTTTATTTTAAACATTTATTTGCCAATTTATTTGTTTGTTTATTTGTATATTTATTTATTTATTATTATTATTTTTTACTTTTTGCTGCTTAATATGCTTATTTTGTTTTAAAACCTCGTTTTAGCTCATTTACTGTTTGTGTATGTAAGTTTGTGTGCTTGCGAGTGTGCATAAGTGTGTGTGTGTATGTGTGTGAGTTTGTGTGTGGGTGAGTTCTTGTGTGTTTTTCGAATGGTGAGATTGAGAAGGAGTGTGTGTGGGTGCAGACGGGGGCTTTCTATTAACTTTGCCAACGTCCGTGGTCTTCACTCTAATATCGAATCTGTTGAATATCACCTCTTTAACTCTCATCTTAACCTTTTGCTTCTGTCTGAGACCCAGTTGGACAGGGATTCTTTCTCTAACAACCTCAATGTCTCCAACTACAACTTTTTTCACAATTTCCGACTAAATGGTGGAGTCTGTACCAATATTAACATTAACACTCCTGTGACACGTCTCGTAAATCTAGAATCTCCTAATTTCGATGTTTTATGGCTTAAAATCTGTCTTCCTACTACTACAATTATCTTGTGTTTCTGCTACTGCTTCCCTAATGGAACAGATTTTCCAGTTTTTTTTCAATATCTTACACTTCTTCTCATCCAAATGCTGAAGTCCTCTATTTAGGGGATTTCAACGTACACCACACTGAATGGTTGGGCTCCTCTCATACTGTTACAGGTGGGAGGGAGGCCAAATCATTCAGCATTCTCAACATTCTGGAGCAGTTGATTAGGGAACCCACACACATTCCAGATCGTCCTAACCAATTCTTGAATACACTTGATTTATGCTTCACCACTACTCCTTCTAGTTATAAATACACCATTTTCCCTCCTATTGGTAACTCTGACCATAATCTTATAGCTCTTAGTTATAATGCTTTCTCTCCAACAGCTCCACCATTGCCCTAAACGTACTTTCTGGCATTTTAAACGGGGTAATTATGGGGCAATGAACCACTTCTTTGCTAACTATCATTGGAGTGAATCTTGCTTTGTCTCGGGGATGCTTCTGTCTCTGCTGAAAAGGTAGGGGCAGTGATCCTTGATAGGAATGGGCAGATTCATTTCATCTTCAACTAAGTCTTTTTCTCCTCAAAATCCATGGTTCGATGGCAACTGTTCTCTTGTCCTTTGAGAGAGAAAAATGCTTACCATGAATGGAAAAACTCTCCTTCTCCTATCACTATTGCTAATTTTCATTCAGCTCGGAATCGTTGCAGGGATATTCTTCGACAGGACTAAGCGTACTTTCATAAAAAGGAAGTGAGCTGACCTCCATGGCTCTCCTACTGATAAAAATTTCTGGCCTCTTGTCAAAAATATCTCTAATAACTTCTGTAAATCTGCCTTTCCTCCTCTTATTCGCTCTGATGGTTCTATTGCAAATACTCCCTCTGAAAAGGCTAATCTCTTCGACCTCCTTTTCTCATCTTCTGCTTGATTCTGGCATCCCTCCTCCTACTCCTTCTCTTCTCAGGTGTCCCATGTCTCTACCTGTAATTACTTATGATCGGGTGCATGGGATCCTGAAATCTATGAACGTCAGGAAGGCCAGTGGCCCGGATGGCATTCCCCCTCATGTTTTGAGGGAGTGTGCTTCTGAGTTAGCGCCTGTCCTCGTTCAGCTCTACTCTCTATGCCTTAATACTAATACTTTTCCTCATTGCTGGATGCGCGAATTTGTTCAGCCGATCCCCAAAAAAAGGTAGCTTCTCTGACCCTTCTAACTATCGACCTATAGCTCTCACTTGTGTTCTGTCTAAAATTTTTGAAACTCTCCTCAACTCTCATTTCCTGGATCATTTGGAGTCTCATTCTCTTCTCTCAGATCACCAGTATGGCTTTCGACTGGTGACATACTTTCCTATCTTACTGATCTATGGTCTTCTGCCCTTAGGGACTTCGGGGAGTCTTGTGTGGTGGCACTCGACATATCGAAGGCTTTCGACCGGGTATGGCATGCGTCACTGGTATCCAGGCTCCCTTCCTTTGGGTTTCCTCCTTCCCTTTGCTTACTCTTGTCTAGTTTTCTCTCAGATCGTTCCATTTCGGCACTTGTAGATGGAGCGACCTCTTCCTCTTTTCTGTCAACTGTGGTGTTCCTCAGGGTTCTGTTTTATCTCCAACCTTATTCTTACTTTTCATTAACGATCTTCTCAACTGCACTTCTAACTCTGTTCACTCTTATGTTGATGACTTAACTCTACCTCCTTCTACTCATTTCAAATCTGCTCCCTCTTTTGCTTCTAGAGTTGCTTCTCGTCTTCAACTTTCCGATTCTATTCTTGCCGATCTGGATGGGATTTCCCGGTGGGTTCATAGCAACCTTGTGAAATTCAACTCTTTAAAAACTCAACTTCTTCACATCTCCCTCTCAAAAACACCTCCCAACTTTCCTATCCTCTTTGATGGCTCTCCCGTCTCACCTGTAAATAACATTAACATTCTTGGTCTAAACATAAACAACAAACTGTCTTGGAAACCACATATCACAATGGTTGCTAAAGTGGCCTCTAAGAAGCTGGGAATTCTGTTCAGGTTGCGAGATTTTTTTTCCTTCTGAACAGTTACTCCAAATATATAAGGGTCTTATTCGCCCTTGTATGGAGTACTGTTCTCACATTTGGGGGGCTCTGGCTCCTCCTCTCTTCTGGATAGGGTTGAGTCTAAAGCTAAAAGATTAATAAACTGTCCCCTACTTTCAAACTCTCTTGACCCACTATCTCTGCGACGTGACATTGGTGCACTATCCTTTTCTATAGGTACTACAATGGCAGGTGCTCGAGGGAATTGGCCTCTCGCATTCCTCCACCATTGTGTCGTCCTCATTGCACAAGGGGTGCCCTGCTTTCGCACTAATTTTGTGTGGATGTAGGAAACCCCAGGCTAGCCTGTTGTGGTGCCTCCTTCTTTCCAGCCACCTCTGCTCTGTGGAACTCTCTACCATCATTTATTTTTCTTCTGCATTTAATTTTCCACTCTTCAAGGCTTCCATCTGTGCCCACCCGAGGGATGTGCGTTAGGTCGTGTGTTTGAGTGACTTTTTTCATTTTGTGTATGCCCCCTCCTTGAAAAGGGCTATGTCCGTGAGTGGCGATGTTCTGTATATATATATATATATATATATATATATATATATATATATATATATATATATATATATATATATATATATATATATATATATATATATATATATATATATATATATATATATATATATATATATATATATTATTAAATTTTTTTTTCCTTATTAAAAAAAAAAAAAAGTTTCTTACCTGAAGTTCCTCTGTCATGGGAATTGAACTGTAATTCATCCTCTTCTCATGAACAAAACTCTCAATATTTGATTTTAAGGCAACCTGAGTAAGAGCTGCTTCTTCAGACTGGCTTGTATAATCAATTCTGATATTACTTTTTGGCCCTCCATCAAATCTATTTAATCCCTCCTTACATTGTCCCAAATGTGTAGACTGTGAAAGTTTCTCTATTAATTTATCACATTTATTTAGTATGGCCAATTTTCTATTGGAGGCAAATGTATCAGTAAAATGATAACCATTTTTTAAAGTTGTTTTAAAATTGAAAGTTACTATTCGATTATCTGAATATTTGTTTTTAACAATAAACCCTCTCTCCAAATTTAAAGGGGTAAACCCTAACAATTTTGAATGGAGTTTGGTAAATGAATTATACAAATGCAGTTTATTTATATCATATTCTTCAATGCACTGTGGAGGTATATCTGCTGCATGATTTCTGAAGCATTTTCTCTGTTCATATGATAAGTTATTAAAAATATTTGGTAATGATGGAATCAATCCAGAGAAAATTGCTGTGTCCTTTTTGTTAAATTTTAAAATCACCTTATGAATATAAAGCGCTTTTCTAATAAGATCAATTTCACAGTCTGTATAATCAAGATATTTGCAAGGAGAAGTGCACTGAGCTTTTAAACATGCAGGATTTATTTTCTCCCTATTTATAGAATTAATGCCACATAAAATCACATAAAGTACACCACTTCCAAATTCTGGATCTCGAACCAGATGTTGCTTTATGTTACTGAAAGTTAGATTTTCATCTTTGATAATTCTAAACAGATTATACTTAGTGTTAATTTCATCTCTTGTGAACACATCTCGTTTATCTGTGACAATTGTTACTTTATATGGACACCTATTTCTGCTAAGTTCCACCTTTAAAAAGAATACAAGAAAATGAAGTACCACAATCTATAAACAGATATTATTAACACACAAAGAAAAATATTTTTGATACTCACCAACTCGTTCAATTCCTTTTTATAAGTTTCATAAACCTCTCTCTCAGACTTATTTAAATTCTGTTGACAAATATAAGGAAAAGGCAAATGTTATAAATGCAGTTTAAAATTGATTTAATGTCATTCGTGATTCAGTACCAACTAGCCAAAAATATATAAATGCACCAATTCAATATCACCATTCACACAAATATAATTCTGTTTAACATAAAACACCAACTCAAGCTTTTTAGATAACCAGAAGATAGGTTTCTGATATATTCTTGATATAATTAACTATTAGTTCCCAATCTAAATCTGCAGTCAATCCCCATTACCAGATAATTTTCATTCGACAAAGCATCCATCATCCAATACTTTTTTCTTAACTGAGATACAGTAAGCTACTTCTTTTCTAATAATAATCAATATAATTTAATAAACCTCAATTTTCAACATCTGATGCAAATTAAGGCAACACTTAATGCATGTGTACTTACTTGCTCACAATCTCATTTAAATATTTAGTTCCACATTCATTCAATTTTTCATTCATTCACTCATACATTTTCTTCTATAGTAATTCACTTACTTTTTTTTTTTAAATTTTTCACTAACTCATGAACCTTAATTCACCAATTTTTTTATATTTTCACTCACTCATTAACATCCATTTTAATTCACTCACTATCTCATTCCAACGTTTTATTCATTTACTTGCAATTTTTAATTATTTCTCAAATACCCTTATTCATTCCCAAACATTTTTTATTTTCATTCATTTATTGGATTTTTTTTTTTTTTTTTAGTATTAATTCACTCATTCATTTGCTGACTCACAACTCAGGTTTTTTTTTTTTAACTCATCAATTTACTCACTTGCTTCCTTTCATTCAATTACCTTTTTTTTTTACTAACAAACATCCTCATTGCCAGTCATTAACACACATGAAGACATACACAAAACTTTCACTTCTCATATGGCTTATCAATTCTATCTATATATTTTTAATGTTTCTTGAGATTCTATTTATTCTTAATGAGTTGAAATTAAATCAATTTCTTCCTATCTGAATTGGATTCAGACTTCCATTCTGCATCCAACTCCAATTTCCACGATATTTTTAGCATGAAAAGGAATATTTAATCAACCATGAAACTGTAGACCTCAAGAAAAATAATTTAAATGAAAATTTACTTCTCTCCATTGCAATTTATCATTTAAAATTATAACCAAAACTAAGGTGTTAATTCTCAATGTTACTACTTTTGTTTACTAACGATTTTTATTTCTTGTATTATAATAATAATAATAATAATAATACCTTCAAGTCAAGAATGCCATCATCTGAATCTTCATCCGTAAAGCCATCATCTGAATCTTCAATTAAAACAATTTTTTTATTTTTTTTGGTTTCACATGATTTTTCTGCTTCAAATGTTGCAGCGGTAACTTCATCTTCTTCCCAATCAACTTCTACAATTTTTCGTTTTCTTGAAGTATCTGATTCAGATTTTGATGCAGTAGTTTTATTTTCATTACCAACATTTTTTTCAATTTTTCTTTTTCCATTTTTTGTTTCACTTAATTTATCCGAATCAGATTTTGATGTGTTAATTTTATCTTCATCCCAAACAATATTTTCTATTTTTCGTTTTCCTTTTTTTGTTTCATTAAATTTATCTGATTCAAATTTTGCAACAGTAATATTAACTGCAGTTTTGGACAAGGTTTTGGAACCGGGATGCAACCTTTTCAAAGCTTGTTTTTGTCCTTGACTGGTATCTCCAGGATACTGAGCAAACTTTCCAATCTGTGGTTTTTCCTTCTCTGCAGAATTTACTCCACTTGTTGTAACTTTGGGGTCTTTCATTCCTGCCTTCTTGTTAGCTCCAATATCTGCAGAAAGTTTTATTTTTGCAGGTGTAATGGCTGGTTGTTTTGCCTTTTCTTTACGAAGTGCTACTATTCTTTTATATATTTTTTTCTGAATAGAAAGAAAAGTGGAAAGTGTTGCAAATGAAACTCCATCCTTATCCAAATCACTTGTTCTGCCCTGAAATATATATATAAAAAAAAACTCTTTACATGAAGTATAAGCTATATTCAACAATCTAGTCCTAGAAAAAAAAATAAAAGGAAGAACAGCTGAGCTCGATCTGTGCAACTGCAAGGTTTTGGGAATAGCTGGAACCAGAGTTAGAGTGCCACTCTGGGCTCTCAATTTTATTATATTTACAAAAAATGGGTTACAGTTTAATATTTTTACTATGACAATCAAACAATTGCTACATTTTAGAATTTCTTTTTAAGCTTTACCATTTTTAAAACTTTCATATTTAACACCATTAAATTAAAGAGGAAGACATGCTGAATATTTTAAAATATTCTTTCACTTTCTTTTCTAACTACATAGTTTCCTTCTATTATAATGCAACAGTTTTGCCTTCAAATTAAATCCCCAATTTTTCTTGATTTTAATTTTCTTCAAATCTCTTTAAAAGTCTTCCCTTTAGATTGATGAATATATATTAAACTTCACACACTTTATATCTTGATCTGTTTTATTTGCACATTCGTTCTACACAATTTCATTTCACAAAATGAGAAAATGTTTATTGACAATCTCAAAATTATCACCTGACATTAGGGACCAACTGGGCTAGGGCTCTGGCTGGGGTTGCCTAAAATTTGTAAAGATGTCAAAAGCACTGAAATTTTAGGTGAAGAAAATTAGATATAATTTTAATTGAGATTTATTTAATTGTAAGGAAAGAGTTGAAAGCCAACATTCATTTAAATTAATGATCATATGCATTTTCTCTGAAAACAAATTTCAGAAAATTTCAGATTTTGTATAATAAAAGCTTTAAAAAAAAAAAAAATTTTGTAATTTTTTTTTTTTCTGATTCACACTGATTCAATAGACTTACTTAGGTAAGAAACTAAAGTAAAAGTTTGAAAAA